>PVIY010013043.1:0-60159 GCA_004026745.1 Myrmecophaga tridactyla
TGTAAAATGGAAAACCTCAGTTCAGGTGCCCCAGGAGCCGACCCGGAAACCAGATTCACTTACAAGTGAATTATTTGGGAGGCGAAAGGGGAAGTGAAAAAGCCATGGGAGAGCAGCAAAAGAAAGAGTTCATTATCAAGCAAATTATCACCCAGGGCAACTGGAGCAGCAGCCTGGGGAGAATATTCCTGGCAGAGTTTTCCATAGAGAGGTGAGGGAGCTGGGGTATGTCCATTGTCTCCAGGGGGCCTCTGGTTGCAGGAAGTGTTAAATCCCTACAGGTTTTCTCCTGCATGATGACTCCAAAGCTGGCTTCAGGGGGTGCAAAAAGCCTCCAGGCAAAGAGATGCTACTGCTGGCAAGTCCCCATGCTGCCCAGGCTATAGGGCAGGGAAGGGGACGTGGGCAGCGGCACAGCAGTGCCTGCCTCCGCACATAACCAAGCCTACTTCTTAGGGTGTGGTGAAGCTTAAAGGAAACAGTCTTTCAAAGGCCTTATTATTACTCCTCTCCTCACTGTGCCTCCATTTCCTAACGGCTCCTGTTGTGATAAAGGACCAAGGAAAGGGGGGGTCCCGCCCTACCCCCGCATCTGAAGAGGGGTACTGCCCCCCAGGGCCTCTGAAGACACGGTGTGTTCAGACCCATATGCCACATCCTGCCCTTGGAGGTTGGCTGTGCACACCAGCATATTAAAGGTTTTGAGAATTTTTTTGCAATTAAGAAAGTCTAACCTAGGATTTCCCAAACTTACTCTACCATGGAGCTCTCTTTCCAAATAACGCCTGCCAACTTCCTAGGCCCTTCAACATTCCTCGGAGCATATTTCAGGAAAAGAAGACCTGAGGCAGGGAAGCATTTCATAATTGTAATTGAGAAATCAGGATTTAAGGGATGATTTTTGATTACTGAATCGTTATATAAATATTCCTTTTTTTGCTTTCTAGCATATTGGAGTAGACAGTGAATTACCTGAAATCTCTAAATTGTAATCCAGCCACCTTGATCTCTGGTAATGGTTGTATAGCCCTTATCTTCTGTCCCTGTGGTTGTAAAAACCTGGTGACTAACCCTCACTCGGACCCAGTTATCTAGTTTTTCAGCTTTAAAGCCTTGTAATTACTAAAGACAGCCCCTAATGTTATTCATGAAGGGTCTTGGGTCAGCCCAGAACTAACCCACCCCAAGTCCAAAGTTACCTTGATAACCGAGACTGAATCTAACCTAAGTGGGCCCACCTGACATGGGCAGTCGCTTAGATTTTAACCTACAAGTCACCTACACCTCCTTCCACCATTTTCTGTCATTCATTCTGTGACTAAGCCTGTGATCAGTCTGCACATGCTCAATAATCAGATCATCTCTGCATCAGCTGGCGCCACTGTGCTCCTTATCCTAAACCCTGTCTGTTCTCTAATAAAACTATACGAATTATTGCAACTGGGGGAGACAGATTTTGGGCGGATAAGCCATCCGCTCTCCTACTATGCGCCTAGTAATAAACCCTTTCTCTCTCTGAACCCTGGTGGCTCAGGAATTGGTTATTGAGAGCACTGGGCAGAAGAATCCATGGCCTTTGTCAGGTAACAATTTCCAGAGAAAGCCCGACATTCTGCTGACAAATCTGTTTCCTTCCTCACCTTCACCTATATCCTCTTCTCCTACATTCTTTCTTAGGAAGCTTTTCATTTCTCGGTACAAGCCCATATAAATATATCATTTGAGGTTCTTTCTGGGACCTACATGAGCAACTCATATCTAAAAAAAAAGAAAAAGAAAAAACTTACTATGATCTGTCTGCCGTTGGTAACCATATCATGTTTCTTTAATAGGTAGCATTATCTAGTGCATGGAATTCCCCAGTCCCAGCTCTGTGGCTTACTAGCTTTGAGAGATACACAATGCTTAATAACAGCCCCTAGATATCCAGCTTCTAATCCCAGAACCTTCGAAGTTTAGCTTATATGGCAAAAGGGACTCTGCAGACATGATTAAATTAAGGATCCTGTGATGGGGGGTTATCCTAGGTTTTCCCAATGGGCCTGTAATACAATCACAAATACCCTCATAAGAGGTGGTCAGAGGGAGACCTGCCAGCAGAAATAAAAAGGTAGCAGTGTGACAACTGAAGCAAGATGCCACGCTACTGGCTCAGAAGGCGGAGGAAGGGCCATGAGCCCAGAACTGTAAGAAATGCAGCTCGGGAGACTGGAAAAGGCAAGGAAACAGGGTCTTCCCTAGAGCAGAGAATGCAGTTCTCCTGACACCTTGAAGTCAGCCCAGTTAAACTCATCTCAGACTTCTGAATTTCAGAACCATAAGAAAATCAGTGTGGCTGTAAGCCACAGAATTTGGGCTAATTTGTTACAGCTGCCAAAGGAAACGGAAGCAAGAGATTACAAAACTTTCCCCAGGTCAGTTGTGAAAAGGACATACCACCACCTAGTTCACAGGTGGCTCTAAAGACAAAGTAAAATAGAACACAAAGAAAGCATTCAGCACAGCAGCGAATTCAGTAGACCTTTCATGAGTGCCAAGTGCCTTTCAGAGCCATCCAGAACCCTGCTTCAAATTCTTATTGATTGAGGTAACTGTCACAAGATGAGAAAAGGGAAGGATGAGAGGATAGGAACATGGACTCATTAATTCAAATCACTTAATTAAAACAAATATATGTAATTCAATAAATATTTATCCCTCCTCTTCTGGTGCAGGGCACTAAGCTATGTGCTGCAAATGCAGCAGGGAATAAGACATATATGATCCCAGGCCTCGAGGAAGTGACAGCCTAGGAAGTAGACTGACCAATGAAATAAAAAAATAATAAATAAATAAAAATAACAAAGCAAAATAACTGCTATAAGTAATCACAAAGTGAACAAACCTCAGTGGGTGGGGGCTTTAGACTGTGTGGTCAGAAAAGGCCTTTCTGATGAGGAGGTGGATGAGCTGATGGGAGGGTGAGAATGGGCCATCCATAGGGGAGCAGAAGCAGGAGCACACCCCATCCTCCCACTCCCACTCCCAAAAAACATATGCAAATGTCTGGGGCAGGAAAGAGTAAGGGTGCTGGGGAGGCCTCAGAGAGGCTGGAGAAAAAGGCAACAGCTGAATTGGAGACCCCAAGGAAGAGCTGGGAATGAGTCTAAGAACAAAGCCAGCCTTGAAAGGGTTTTAAGTGGGTGAATGACAGGAACCGGTTTAACAGGACTTAGTATTTTTAAAAATCCCTGCCAATGATTAGAGAGGTGAGATGAATGTGGGAGACTCTTAGAGCATCCTTTCTTGCCTGCTCCTTATCTCATAAGACCTTGATTCTGTAAGAAGAGCAAAAAAACTTACAGTGGATCATATTCTTTCTAAGCATTTTAAAATTATTCATTTCGCCCCTACAAAATCCCCTATGTGGTGATCATGATTATCCCCATTTCACAGATGTGTCAACAGAGGCACAGAGAGGTTTAACGGGTTGCCCAAGCTCACCTAGCATAAAGGCGATGGAGCTGGGTTCAAGCTTTAGCAGTCCAGCCCCAGAGGTTGTGTGCCAACCCCTGCACTGCCCTGCCTCCCCAAAGCCCAAATCCAACCATGGTTCAGGACTCCTCTCCCTTGTGCTGCCCCCAGAAATTTCATTCTCCATTAACCCTGAACCTCAACCCAAGGGTCTTCCTTCCCAGCCTCATGCAAAGTGTTTCTCCACCTTTGTCATCTGAACTGAATTGATCAGCAGGAGCCATTGGGGGGTGGGGAGAGGGCCTGGGGTGAGTACTGGACACTATAAAATACCTAAGACTAAACAGAAATGCAAGTATAGTTCCAGAGGAGAATGTCCATATTAAATAAATTTAAATAAACTCTGACAAAGTTAAAATAATAATGTAAGTAACAAACGAGGGAAGGGATTGGGAGGACATGCAACTGTGATGATTTCCCTTCTTTCCTAACAGAAAGTTCATCAATGTTATCTAAAATCAAAAGATAGTTTTTCCCTAATTGTTCCTAATCCCATTGTCATAATCATACCAGAATGTCTTAGGAACCAAAAGTTAGAAAAGTTTAACAATTCCTTCATTTTTCTTCAAACTTTCTTACATTCAAGTAAACTGAAATTCAATCCTTTCATTTTTTAAAGCCTGCAGAGCAGGACGCTCAATTTTACGTTTCTGCTCACCTAATGCACTTATTTTATACCTAAAAGAAAAGGTCTAGAGAATTATGTTCACCAAATACTATCAATGTCTTAATGCTATTTTTGCTTGATCGTCCTTCGTATTTTTGAGCCATTTCCATTTCTTTTAAATAACGTTGTCTTTATACAAACGGTGAAGAAATTGTTTTGGGAACATACATTTAATATGCCCAGACCTCTTTAGCCCAACACCGTAAAATAAAACTCTGCTAATGCTGGGACGAACACCTTCCTCACCTTGGAGAAACTCTGGAAGCATCTTTATGGCTTCTGGGATGCAATGTGCCAACCAATTAAAGAAAACCACCACCGCCCTGTCCTGCCTTGAACTAGGCAGAATTCCACAGGGACGGCCAAAATCTAGGAGACGCTGAGCATGAGGCTGCAGTGCCCTCCAAGCTCCAGTGCTCTAATGGGAAGGGAAGAGAGTGCTGGATCTTTCCAGGGATCACAGCCACCAGCAGGGACCCACGGGCAGGGGCCAGGCAGGGAGCGAGCAAGGGAAACCAAGAGTCTGAGCTAGAGAATCAAGTGGCAATTTCAAAACGTGAGTGTAAAGAGATTCTGGACCGCGAAGTGACCAGATTTCTAACAGCCTTGGAGAAAATGATCAGGAATTACCAGAAAGACAGAAATGAGACCGAGCAAAAGAAACAGCTAGAGAGAAGGAAATCTGAGCCAGGTGAATGTCCTCAAAAATCTCCTGCGAGGAAAAGGACGGCATTCGTTGAGGTGAAATGAAAAAGAGTAAGAGAAAAATAACGACCACAGTCACTGGGCTAAAATAGGTAATATTTCATTTCGTCTTCATTCCATTTTTACGGGGGAGGGTTACACGACCCACAGACCTGACGCTGTTCCCCAAGCAACACAGCCACCACTCACCCACCCTCATGTCTAGTGCTTTGCTCACCTGACCTCTCGGTGGTGGGGACCCCCCTGCTCTCCTCCCTCCACCTTCCCTGGGGAAGTGAGAGCTGTACGGTTCTGACATTCCCCATACTCCCTCCTCCCTAGGTCCTCGATTGCTCCCAGTTCCTCCCTCTCTAGCTCTGACACCCAGGGCTCAAAGCCACACTGACCTGAGAAGCTTACAATCCCAGGGGAGGTGAAGTTGCACTATTCAGGTGTAAGGCATGGAGAGTCAAGGTCAGACTTAGGCAGTTCCCAGCACTGTATTTTAAGGGAGTGAGGGGTTTCAAGGTGACAGCCCTCTCTGGAAGAGGGAGAGAGGATTTGGGGTTCTGGATATCGGGGAATGGACAGTCAACGTGTAAGTTTAAGAAATGGTTCTCTCACCCCTACCCCACCCGGCAAGAATTCTGGAAATAACCTTGACCAACAGCCCCCCCACCCCCACTCCTAACAATGCAGGTTTAGGCTTAGGCTAAAGACATGGCACATTAAGGATTACACTTGATAGGCTTTCTCAGTGTGAGTTTTCCCCATTCTTTTTTCAAAGCAATTGGCTTGGTACATAAATTACACTGCATGCTGGAGAATATATGACACAGTTGTGAATTACAAGGTCATAATTTTACCAGCAATATTAGATATTGTCATAAACCATCCAAGGTCTACAGACAACTCCAACACATTTTGATTTTTTCCCTAAATCCCCAGAATAGCATTCTAGGCCAACTATTTAAAACATATTTTATTTCTTGCTTTTGTTTTAGCTAAGAAATAGCTCAGTATCACCACTGCCCTCCTTTCTTTTCTTCCTTACTGCATCACTGTTTTTCTTTCTTCTTAAAACTACTGGGCAACTAGTTTGGGATGTCCCCAAGCCCTCTTACAAGAAATAAAGGCTTAGTGTTTGGTTTTGAATCAGAAAACTTTCTAGACCTGCAGCAGAACCATTTTGCCCAGGGCTTGCCAACAGGGATGGCAAGTTGTCCCATTTGGTCTGACAAAGAGACATTTTTCCTACATCCTGCCATTACCTCCTTCTCCTCTTCTATACCTATTTTCTTGCTTTTCCCCAAATCTTTAGGCCTGTCTTGATTTGCAAAATTGATCTTTTAATTGACCTGCCCATTTTCAAACCCTTTCCTTGCTAACAAAATCATCCTTTGCACTCTCCAAGGACCAGCCCAATTGGCAGTACTTTGGGGGAGCTTTCCCTGGGACTGTGGCGGGGGGGGGGGGGCTCTGTTCCATGGTGCTACCATGCCACACAGTCGCACTGTCACTGCCCAATTTCACCCACTGCACAGAAATTCTTTCTCTACCACGCCTACCCACCCCCTCGAGTTCACCAGTTGAGGGCCCACTTCATTCATTCATGTATCACCAAACGCTAATCAATGGTTCCATTTGGTAACCTTCCTAAAACCTAACAAAGCACTTGGAACACAGTAGGTGCACAATAAATATCTGTTGAATGAAAGAAAATCAAATGAAATGAAGGGTCAGAGGGCTAGGTGGATGATTCCTACCCACTGTGCCTCTGTAGGACACAGAGGAGGACCATAACTAGCAAGGCTGTCCTCTTGCTTCCCCAGTACTCCCCAAGGGGCTTTCACAGGCTTGCCTGGCCCTGGCAACTCCCCTCCAGTTACTTTTACTACCCACTGCAGATCCATCAGCTACCCTCCAGAGATAACTGTCCTCTGGATCTTTCACGCTGATCTCTGGGGAACTTACATGATGTCCACAGGCCTTCTCCAACAGATAAGGAACGAGATGCAACTAGCAGAGCTAGACAAGCAAATCGCCTTGGAGATAACTGGGAAATCATAAAGACTACTGAACTTACTAGTTCCCCGAAGCAGCATGCAAACCGCAATCCCTGCTTACCCTTTTCTCTTGTCTGGAGCACCTTTCCTCCTCCACTCCGTGTATCCAAACCCTTCCCCGGCCTTAGGGCTTAACTCAGAACCCATCCCTCCAGCAAGTTTCCATGGCACAGGCACATCTCCCTGCCTTCAACTTACAGCGTTGTGTGTTCCCTCTATGAAGCTCCTGTCAGGTAGGAGTTCACCCCATGTCATTTATATATACATATGTGTATACACATACACCCACACACGTATATATGTGTATATATGTAATTTACACGTAATTGGTTTAGGAGGCTGACCTATATAAGCGCTGAGATAACAGGGGCACGCTATAGCTCTTATATCATAAGGGGAATGTCACTGGTTAAAAAACCCTGGCTCTAGCCTTGACTATGCCATTTACTAGTATGTGACCCTGAACTAAACACAAACCTCTTGAAACATCCTCATCCTCATCCACCCAAATGAGCATAAGACCACCATCTACCTTGCAGAGTTGCCCCAATACGATAACATTTGCAAAATGTTTCCCCACTGTTGAACAGCTGTAAATAAGCTGTGTGTCTTATGAGGACATCTTTATAAAAAACAAACTCAAGCAGTCCTGATAGGCCCCAATTCCTGTTGGGCATTGAGGCCCCTTCTTTGCTAGGTTACACTCTGTTGGCATTTGCACTTGCATTCAAATTAAGGACTGAACAGATTCAAGCTGGAAACTCAACAATGCATAACTGAGGTCAGTTTTCACTCTCACCATGAAATATACAGGGAGCTGACACCTGCTCTTGACTTATGAACCTATTTTTCCAGGAGGTGCCAGGCCCTGCAAGGCTTATGTGTCCTTCCCATTGATGGAAACACTGTCTGACTGCTCCAAGGTCTTTGTCCGTGCAATGGCCTTGAAGGACAGAAGTGAGATAAAGACACAAATAATGGCTGTTTAACGGATGCCTGTATTGATTCATTCAGGGAAAGGGGAGCAGGACAGGAAGGATTATTCCATTAGGGTTCACTGTAGATCCCACTGGTTTTAATATTAGTCGCTGCATCGTGCCAATCGGATACTTGATCTGAGCAAGGCAAGCAACAGCAGATTCCATCGTTCAGTTACCACTCTACCAAACCAGCCTCGATTACATGCATGTGTATATGTATGTGTGTCTCATGTAATCAATATATGAGGACCATGCAACTATATTCAAAATAAAAAAGAACATTTGCACACATCCATTGAATATCTCCTTATATTTACTCTTCATTGTTAATATTTAACTGTTTATTCATTCTTCTGTCATATTTAATCTTCAATTCCCATTGCAGACAAGGTATTTTTAAATTCTCCTATCTATAATTACATTAAGTTACTTTGGGCTAAAATTGTGTCTTACATGCAAGCACAGTCAGTACGTATCAACATATTTCTGGTGGATGACTATTTACCAGTCTTAAATTGCATCCCCAATTCCTGCTCTTTCCTCTCTCTGTCTTGCTTCCATAACTCAAGAGCGCATCGATTCTACCCAAGTTGTAATTACTTTGGGCCCAGTTAAAGGCACCCAAAACTGGCTCTCAGAGTGGTCTCTTTCCAAGCATCCATTTATGTAGAAAGAACTTACGAGCCAGGAGCTGTAAAACTTACTGCAGTTAAGGGAACGATTCCCCTATGCAGATAATACTGTGGACCAAAGAGTTCTAATAAGCAAATAAAATCTCTCAGACGGTTAAGTGTCTGCTTAAGTTTCTCTTCCAGGGCCATCTGCTCCAGGATCCCCAAAAGGATCCTGGAGGATTGCAAAGCTGACCGGAGCATAGAAGATTATTGAATTCAGACACACCAGAAACAAATGAGAAAGGCATTGTGCAAAAACAGTTTAAGATTCTAATCTTGCCTTACTTCCATTTGTATTCATATTTTCCTGGCGTTCTTTTCATCTTCAAGAAAGAAAACAGACAGGGAGTTTTCTTGTTTTCTGACTAAAATCCGGAGAAAACATCTTTGCCTCTCATTTGGACCCAGATGGAGACCAGGCAGAGTAATGCCACAGGAGAGGACAGTTGTCCTCTGGATCTTTCACTCTGATCTCTGGGGAACTTATATGATGTCCACAGGCATTCTCCAACAGATAAGGAACGAGATGCAACTAGCAGAGCTAGACAAGCAAATTGCCTTGGAGATAACTGGGAAATCACTCCATCTACACTGATCTTGCAATCTCTAAATAAGGGTTGCTCAAAAGAAGCCAGGTACATTTCTTGTAACATTTAGAAGGCAGACTCTAGAAATCTTCAATTGGTTTTTGCGTGTGCTGCGTACACTAATGACGAGACCGGAGTCCTGGTTTCCCACACAGTGGTGAGTCATCCTCTGAAGCTCTGACCCACTGAGGACACCCTCCTCGTCCTTCTGTTCCTTACTAGCCAACTTTACCATCCCTTCTCCCCAGAAAGGCCACGCCCTCCGATTCTGTTTCCCAAAAGAAGTACGGAAATAATTATTCCCATTTTACAGAGATGAGAATTAAACCGCACGTGAAAAATACTTAAAAATCATCCAAGGAGGAGCAGCCCAAGTTCCCATCGGCCCTCCTCAAACCCGGTCTCCACTGTTTGCGGTGGAGACAACGGTGCCACAGAGGGGAGACATCCAAGCCAAACAGTGCTTGTTCTAGACTGTTCCCGCTCCCTCACCCCCACAAATCCATCGGCCACAAAATCTCTTAGGTCCTTCTCCATAGTGTCTTCCTCCTCCCCGTCTCTCCTGCTCCCTTGTGCTCAGAGCAGGCCAGGTGTCTGCTTCCCTCCCTTCAGGAATGTTCCTAGGGGTCTCCCTGCTTCCAACCTGACCCCCCTCCAGCTTCTCCCCCAGGCTTGATCCGAGCAACCCCACCACCAGGAAGCTCTCCTGTCCTCCTGGTAGAACTCACCAATCACTCGCTGTGCCAAGACAGGTCAGTTTAGTATATCTTTTTACACTTACTGTTTTACATATGTCTTCATTTAGATGCCAAACCGCCCGACGGCTGACCCTGTGTCTTATTTCTCTTTGCATGTCCTCTGCCTAGTACAGAGCCTGGTATAGGGAAGCTACTCAACAAATACGTGCTCAGATATTGAGTGAAGAAATGAATGAATCCGTGAAAAACCTTATAAGAACTTTTCTCCAACCATTAATCTATATCATGGGTAGGTAAGCTACAAACTTCAGGCCAAACCCAGTCCGTCACCTATTTGTGTGTAGCTCACAAACTAAGAACGTCCTTAAATAGTTGAAAAAAAGAGAATGATATGTGAAAACTGTATAGAATTTAAGCTTCCAGATCCATAAAAAAGTTCTAGTGGGAGGTGGCGGTGCCCATTCTTTCCCGTCTTCTATGGCTGCTTTCACGCTTTAACTGCAGAGTTGGTTACAAAAGAGACTGTACTGCCCATGAAGCCTAAAATATTTATTACCCATCCCTTTGCAGAAAATATTTCATGACCCCGTCTTATAGATTGGAACTTGTCATTCTTTCAATTGCTCACTCAACAGATATTTACCACGTATCTACCACGCACTCAGTCTCCTGGAACATGTGTGCATGAGCGTGTTCAGTGACATGGTTTGCAGTGACCCAGGCATGAACTGTTGACTCTCATGCCAAAAAATAAATAATAAAGCTTGGACTTTTTAACACTTTCCCCCACACACAATGGAGTAAAAAAAAATCACCACCAGTTTAGTTCTGAGAATTACAATTGAGAATCAAGAAACATACGTGTCTTGATGGAACTCAGGCTGGGGGAGGAGAAAGACAACACTGAAATGACCGTACAAGGGCCTTGACAATTACACACTGTGATGAGGGCTAAGAAATGGCACGCGCGCACCTCTGATTGTATCCTGATGGTTACGTAATTGTTACCGTCTGCTATATCAGAACCTAAACCGCACAATGCTATGGGGGATTTCTTCGCTCCTCTCTGTCTTTTTCTGTCTTGAGACTTTTCCCTCTCAATAGGGTTTCCCACTTAGGTAGATTTGGGACAAAGAGCTTGTCCTCACTGTAGGACACTCTTATTCTTTTAGCCCAGCCCTTCGAGTAGAGCCCAACACATGGGAGATATTTAGGGCATCACTGCTGATTAAATGGAAATTAATTTATTAAAGGAAGGACTTTGGGCACATTTCCTCATATTCCTGGACTCAGATTTCTCATAAGTAAAATGTGGGGGACAAGATGTTGCTGAACCCTTCCAGTTTAGCACTCCGCAATGCCTCATGTCCTTAGAAGCAGCCCCATCTGGCTTTCTCATTCACTCCTCTCCTCTCTCTGGCTCAACAGCCTGATGCATCTTCTCCTGAATGACACAAGAACCCTGCCCGAGACAAGCCAGCCCGCACCAATCCATTCCACAGAAGGCTGCTGACAGTGAGCAGGGAATACACCTTAGGGGTTTAGCCAAGGACTGTCCAAGGTCTTTGGCATGAAGGATGGCCAGGCTGGACACACACCAGCAGAGAAGCAAGGTGACTGCCCCATCAGAGTGAAAAATCATGAAGATTTTCTTTCTGCGTGCATTTTTAAATTGTTATTGCATGGTGAGTGGCTATTTAAAAACACACAAGTCTTCCTCCCTCCCCTCACATACACACATGCCCCCGGTCATCGTTTAAATACCCTGGAACCTAAGGAACCCTGAAAACTTGAGTCAGAACTACTCCGTGGCTCTCTCTAGAAGCAGTTGTTTTTCTTTGCTATCTAGACCCCATTAATTGAAGTGATTTTGACAGAAGTACCTCTGTGCCCTTGGGTCATTTGTTTTCCTTGCCTTATTAAACTGCCTGGTTTCCAAGCTGTAAAGCCAGACAATCCAATGCCCTGCAGCCACCGTGGCTCCCAGCTTCTGCCACCCTTGATCCAACAGAACCAGCTACCTGCGCGCATTTCCCACCTGAAAACCACAAACTTTCCATATGGCAATAAGGGTGTCCAGAGTTCTGCTTCTCACCGCATCCTGGCTCTTACCCACTTCTACTTTCTTCCCATCTTTATTTCCATCTAAAATATATTCTTTCAACTTTGCTGAGATGAGGACCAGCCAGAGAGTCAAAAGAAGGGAGAAAAAGGACGTAATGGAAAATGCCAGACTTCTTCGACCCTAAAAATGAAACGAAACAAGGAATGACAACCCAGGATAAAAATATTTCGCTGCTTTTCATTTTTCTTTTCTTTTTTTTTTTTGGCCTCTTTTCACAGTTTGCTTCATCTGCTAAGAGGCTGAAAGCATATCATATAAAAAGCTCTATTACCTTTCATGGAAACCATCTTGGGGAACCACCCAACGGTATTCAATGGCAAAATTACACTAACTTGTCCTCCCACGGGGAAAGAATAAAATAATAACACAATGCTAACATAGTGCCATCCTCATTTAAATATTGTAGCTCTTTCATATATCAGTTCCGCTTTGTTGGGGGGGGACACATTATTACTAGACTCAAGTTTATTAATAAAGTTCCTATTTCTGTTCGGGTCTGACAAACATATCTATTCAGAATCTGTGTATTATTTCAGTTTTTTTGAAGCTGACAGCTTGACAGGGAATAAGGAAAGTGACAGATCACTTCAACATTTCTTTCAAATTCAAAACTGATTCAGTCAAAAGACGGAAGGAAAATATCCCACCGCACTTGATGCAATTACACAGACAATTGAATATGGTCCTGCATTCTAGAAAAACAGGTTACCTCAAAATAGGTAGCTTCTTTTCTTTAGAGCTGGGCAAGAATTCTTCTCCTCAACCTATGTCGAATGTCCTTCTAAGATTTGGTTTTGTACCAGGCGCTGGTTTTAGTTCGTGCTCAGCTTGAACACATATGGCTAGCTATCTGCCTGACATTTATCTTTTTCAGGATTCTCTAAATGGTCTGGGGGCCCTTTGAGCAATGTTTTATCCTCTAAGAGTTCAAAAAAAAAAAACTGCAGGGTCTTGGTTCAGCCGAGTTTAATTAACCAGGATTCCAAGGAGAGAACTCCAGGAACAGCTACTTTGGTTTTCATTCCTACTTTCTCCCACTGGGTGGCAGAACGCGACAACAAATCTTTCAGGGCAGCATCCCAGAAAATGCAGATCTGCACGAGTGAGGGACTTGGGAGCCCCTGAGGGCTTCAGTGAGAGGACACAAACTTGGGGCAGTGGGTGTCTAGAAAAACCCACATTTCCCAGAGTTTCTCTCATGCTTGTAAGGGAACCTGGGTCCTTGCTCTTGAGCAGACCGGAAGCACTCTACTTCCAATGTAGGGAAACAAAAGCTCTTGCTTAAAATGAATAAAAGCAATGGGATTAAGGGCTCCACCAACCCAGACACAGTAACACCCGAAAACAGATTTCTGAGCAAGTTTTCAAATTCAAATTTTAGAAGAAGTTTCCTAAAATATTCATCCACTACAGTGAGCTTTGTTTTTTTTTGTTTTTGTTTTTTTTTTTGGGTTTATCTGATTTCACTCACTTGGCATTGCATGCAGTTTAGCAATTCTAAACAGAGGCCAAGTTATAGGCTTTCTTTTCCATATGACAGGCTTTCTATGGGTACTGGATAATAAATGTGGCAAGAAGGAAACCATCTACCAAGACCGTTTTCTATAAAGGAGACGCCAGAAGTTCCTAGTCAAACTTAGGTTTTTACCTAGCAAAGAAAAAATAGTGCTGCAACCTATACCAACTTCAAAGGGGCCAAAAAAAAAGGAAGCAGAGGAGGAAGAGGAAGAAGAGGGGGGGAAAAAGGAAAGGGAAGCAGAGGAGGGAGAGGAAGAAGAGGGAAAGGAGAAGGCATTGAGCAGGTGTCAATATAGCAAGAATTAGACAAAAGCCATGAACACTCCCCTTTGAAATAGGCATTTGCTCTCCTGCTGTGACAGCTGCTACCTGGCAGGCCTCACTCCTGCTACCTTCCTGTCCCTGTGACCATCTGGGTTTTTGCAACCTCACGTTTAGACCCATCTTTCCCACAAAAGGGACAAGATATTTCATTCACAGTTTAAATTCCAAGTCCAGCCCAATAACAAACACATGACCCTTCTTTCAAAGTTTGTTGACTGAATGCACAAGCGACGATGGTAATGACAACATTTATAAAGAGTTTTATAACGAGAGCCAAGTCTAGGATCAGGCAAGCGAGGCGCCTGGAGCACAGCATTTAAAAAGGCAACCTCCAGAGATTCCTCGCCTCATTCTAGTCCAGCCCATTCATAACATGAGCTGATTGTGTCTGCATGCCTTATCTTATTGACAGGGTTTATGAAGATTTCTGCCTATCACTACATATAGGGGGAGTACTGGGCAATGAGTACTGAGAGGTCATTAAAAGTTTAAGCTCTGCGATCAGAAAGACCTGGGTTCAAATTTTTCCTTGCATCCCTTGCAAAACTGGCACAGCCAATATGTGAATTACCTCTCTAAGCTCCAGGTTCTTCATCTACGAAAAGGGTGTAATATTAGAGCCTATTTCATATAGGGTTGGTAACAGGATTAACTGAGATAGGCATGTGCAGAGCTCCCGCCAACAGCTGGCATACAATACAGGGTAGCTGTAGCAGCTATAGCAACGACGACAAAAATAAAAAGGAAAAATATTTTACTTTATTTTTTATCTTACTTTATTACATTTCTAATGGAGGAAATGTCATGTTCAGTTTACCAAAACTGACGGTAGCTATTATGTACAAAACACTGAACCAAACACCTAGAGGAATATAAGAGAACATGGATATAGCTGCTGACCAGGGGTCAGTAAACTTTTTCTGTAAAGGGCCAGGTAGTAATCCTGTAGGCCACATGAATTCTGTCTCAACTTCTGGTCTCTGCTACTGTGCTGTGAAAACACCTATGTAAAGGCTGTGGCTATTCTCCAGTAAAACTTTATTTACAAAAGAAGGCAGCATAAGCAGCAAGATGTAGCTGCTGGGCCAGGACCTCTACATGTCACTTAGGAAAGCACAATCCGCGTTGGGAGGCCACCGCGATCGAAAGAGTGATTCGGGTGCTGACAGTTTTAGAAGAGGCAAGAAAGACCATAACTGGCTGAATCCAGGTGGGCAGAGAGGAAGGGTGACCACCCACTGGAAGGGAGGCCACCAAAGCCGTGGGGGCGGAGATATGTTTGGAAATGGGTGGGAGGGCTGGTTGGAGTCAGAAAAAAAAGAAGGCAACAGGGGTAAAAAGGGACACTGGGTAAGAATATAAAGAATCACGACTGTGAGACTGATTTCTCACAAACAGGAAGAGTTTGAAGTGCCCCCAAACAGGCAAAAGTGCAGTTTTGCAATCCACCCAGAAAATAAGCGAATGATACCCTTTATGAGATGTGTTGCTAAGTTCCTATCTGGCCTTAGAGAGTTAGTGAATTTGAATTTAATGATTGTGACATGGGAGCAAAATGATACCATCCTGGTATTCAGTATTTGTTTCAATAATATGGCTTTTTTTTTTTGTTTGGGAGCGGGGAATGGATATCTGCTCATCCCCATCATTAACTTACTCTTGCAAGCCCGGGTCCAGGCCTGAGGGTCTGTGTCTCCAGGTGAGATGGCTTGGAAGGAAGGTCTTGTTAAAATAAATTATTTTCGGGTGGAGAGGTCAGGCCCTAGGAGAAACCTTTCCTGGAGGAGGGAGCTGGGGGGCTCTAGGCCTGGGAAAAGGGAGTGGGTCAGGCTCAGGGTAAAGGATGGGGACTGAGCCTGGGGCCATCCTCCTTCTATCTCCTTTCTCATCTCCAGCACAGCCTCTTCCTGTTTTCCTTCACGGATGGACCCCATTCCAATTCCAGGGAGTGGAAGAGGAAGCAACCCAAACAGATTCTGGGGAAAATGTTAATAAAAAAAAAAAAAAAGCAAAGATGCTCATCCTCACTACTAAGCAAGGACTGGGAATACCTGGGAGAATATTCCATGTGGAAGAGCAGAAGGTTTTCTAAAGAGGGCTCCTCTGCTCAAGCTGAAATTACAATGTGGGATACAATATGCTGGGTATATCTTAAATGTAAATGCGTCAGGTTTTAGACTTCAAAGAAACTAAAGCAGGGATACCTCAACAAAAATGATATTTTGGAGCAGGCAAGTAGCAAGCTTTACTGTAATGCCAGAATCCTGAAAACTGGCGCGACAGCCAAGTTCAGCCTCACTCTAGGCTAGACCCATGGATCTCAAAATGTGGCCCCTCCCATGCGAGTGTAAAAGTATTATGTACCCTAAGAAAAGCCATGTTTTAATTCTGACCCAATATTGTAGAAGCAGTCCTTTCTTTTAATCCTGATTCAGTATTGCAAATTGGTATCTTCTGATTAGATTACCTCCTTGGAGGTGTGACACACCCAATTGTGGGTATTAACTTTTGATTAGATGGAGCTGTGACTACACTCATTCCAGGTGGGTCTTGATTAGATGACTGGAACCTTTTAAAAGAGGAAACATCTTGGAGAGCCAGAAATGACAAAGCTGACAGAATGGTGAAGCCTCAGAGCCTTTGGAGGAGAACTTTGCAGCAGAGCTGACACAGATGGGAATACGTGGAGAACAGAGACGCAGATGTGTGGAGATGCTTGGGGCCCAGCTGACATGGCCATGAGATGTTAAACCAGCCAGCCTGGAGAGGCAGCTGCCAGCCACGTGACTTCCCAGCTGACAAAGGGCTCCCAACCCATGGACCTTCCTCGAATTAAGGTAACCTCTTGTTGGCGCCTTAATTTGGGCATTTTCATTGCCTAAGAACTGGAACTTATTAATTCCCCTTTATAAAAGCCGATCTAGTTCTGGTATCGCTTTTGGGCAGCTTCCAAACTAACACACCCCCAGGCCACATCATCAGCATCGCCTAGAAACTTACTAGCAATGCAGATCCCCAGGCCCTAGCCAGACGTCCTGACTCAGAAACAGCAACTTGCAGTTTGACCGGCCATCCAGGGGCATGAGAATTATCGGTCATTCCAAAATATGTAGAGTCCATGCTCCAAAGACCTTTTTTCCTTAATCGTGACCAAAGAGTCCAGCTCAACAGATTTGAGAAGGGAGGAACTCAAATGAGTGACTGTTTTTAAGCTCCTCAGGTGTGTTCATGGGTTAAGACCCACCACCCCGCAGGGCGCCTCAATCCTGTCTGCTTGTTGAAATCATTTGTAGAACCTTAAAACAGACTGTATTCAAAACACCCCCAGTGACTCTAAAGTGCTACCAAGGTTACTTTAGCATCTATACGGGCCACCTCAAGGCTTTGCTAAACCACAGACAGCTCAGCTCCAGCCCAGAGTCCAAATCTATAGCCCTGGGTTTGGACCCAAGAATTCATTTCTAATGAGCACCCAGGGGCAGCTGTTGGGCTGCCGACCACACTTTGAACAGCATTGCTCCGAGAGGAATATGTTTACTTTTTACATCCATGAGCTTTACTTCGGGCTGACATGGCCAATTTCCTCCATCTTGTCCTCCTTTGAATCCCTATAATACTTACTCATCTTTCCCATAAGATGGAATAGCAACATATTAAGGGCAGGGTCTGAGTTGTCCCCATCTTTGTGTAGGTCCTAGCAATTAGTGACTGCACACAGTAGGTGTTCAGTTAAAAAAATTCAGGACCATCTCAAAGAGGCTCTCCGATGTTTATTTCCTCCCTAAGTGACCTGCCAGCCAGGTCAATCCCTCACGGCCCCCATTTCTTCAAAAAGTATCAAGGCATCTATTTTTTGAAAATGATGCTAAGATAAACATCCATGCAGCCCTAGAGATTTAGGTTGCTCGCGGAGGCTGTTCCAATAATACCCCAGAAGAAATACAGCCATCTGGGGAGGTTTTGGCATCTATGAACACCTACTGTTGAATTCGTTCCTTGAAGACATTCGTTTTCGGATGTTATTTCCAATCTGGCATATAACAGAGCCGTGCAAGTCAATGAGGATTTAGAATCTCTGCTACCTGTGCAGGACAACTTATTTAAAGCATGTGCCTGACAAAGCAGTATCAAGGGAACACAATTGGAATCCTCTTAGGGGGAATAATTTCTCTACCAGTGGCTTCAGCTACAGCATCTACTGGAACGGCAATCGGCTTCCTGAAATATCGTCAGGCTTTCAGCATTCCACTTTACCAGGGCTGCCTTCTTCCCAGCCCAATCACTGGGACGGAACTTAATGAGTTCATTTCTCTTGTCAGACTACAGCAATTCCGTTTCCACCCAAGATATGAAGTGCCGCTGACTTTTTACAATCACAAAATAAACTCAGGTGAAAAGTAGAGCCTATCATCGCTAAAGTGATACTATTTCAAGATGGACTAACAGTAATAGCATGGATTACTTTTGTTTATTTGGCTACTTGTAAAAAAAAAAGACCAAGAAGCTCAAAAGAGAGTGCAGACAAAAAGGGAAAAAAAGTTTAGCGGTCAGTAAGTTCTAGACATTTAATTAATTCATTGAAAAAAAAAATGGACCAAGATACTTTTCTCCTTAATATCCTTTTTCATCTGGGAGTACCATGAAATTCTGTTAGGGAGTCTCTCTGCCTTTTCTCAGGGGACCAAAGCAAAGAGAAAGCAGGATTTAGCATTTGACCTGATTGGAGAGATTATTTGACCTAAAAAAAGTGCAACTGTAACTGCACTGGCAATACATTGCTTGAGAGGTAGCCAAGTACAGTAGTGAGGAGACAGCCTGCCTGGAATTCAAAGCCCAGCTCTGCCACTTGCTATGTGACTCTTCGGAAGTTCCCTATCCTCAGTTTTCCCACCTGTAAAGTGGGAGGATGAGCTAAGTTAATTGTATATTCTATATACAGACACATACACATGTGCATACATGCATTTATGTATATGATACACACATATCCAACTGTACTCTAGTCGCAGAAACACAAACCCTCTCTTCTAAAGACATGCAGCCTCAAGAGGAGAGACACACCTTTTCTTTTTCTTTATTCTATTTTTGAAATAAAACCACTGACTAGAAGGCGTTTGCCTGGAAGGCTTCGGGCTTCAGAGAACGCGGGTATCAGAGGTGAAGCTGGGACCCCTCCGGGTAGGGAGCAGGCAGCCCCTGGGGAATCTCACCTCGGGCTCTGTGACGGACACCAACCGAGCCGCCTCCAGGGGACGGAGAGCAAAGAGCTCATGCTCCTAGTGGCTGAGTCAGGCCAAGGTCTCGGGTGCCGAGCACTTACCGCGTGAGCCCACCCCACCTCAGCGAACCACTCACTGCCTGCACCTAAGGACCGGGCAGGTGGCTTTTCCCCATCTTACTTCATGCCACACTCATCCAGCAAATTCCAGAGCCGTCCTCTAGGGGGCACCAGAGACCTTTCCTTTCAGAGGGAAAAAGGCCATTTCATCAGCGGTCAGGGAGGGACTAAGGAGTCGGGGCCTGGGGATGATCTGACCCCGGTGTCTCTTGGGTGCTTTTCTGCCTAACAAGGCCTTAAACCCGTTTAAATTTAATTTGGGGGTGGGGCTGGGGGTGGCAAAGGGTTTTCCTTTTCACAATGTACTAATGATTTCTCTAGCATCTATTCACACAAGTTATTTACTTCTTTTGGAGAAAGAATTTGTACCGTCTCTCCTTCTCCTAAAACCCAATAAACATTTGTTAAGCATCCACTGTGTGCAGGTGTCCTGAATACTTTATGAGAAGACTCATCTTCTAGAGCAGTGTGTGACCCAACAGAATGTCCCGTGAGGATGGAAACGCTCCGTCCAATACCCCAGCCACGCGGGGTCAGTGGGTATTTGCAAGGAGGCCTGGGGAACTGAGCTTCTTTTTAACTCATTTATATTTCAATAGTCAAACGTGGCTTGTGGCTACGATATCGGACAGCACGGCCTATACTATAGAGCTCCCAAAGTGTGGTCCCCAGACCAGAAGCACCCACTCCACCTGGAAGCTTCTAGAAACTCAGCATCTCGGCCCCCACCCCAGACCTCCTGAATCAGACACTGAGTGCGCCCATCTGCAGGTGCTCTGCACGCACAGTGACGTTTAGGAGGCACTCTTCCAGGAAGGAATTAATTCAGCATTAATAGGGGCGATATGTACAGGTGGTTCTCATTTTTACCGCACATTGGAAGCAACAGGGAAGGGCTTAAAAATGCTGATTCCCAGGTCCAATTTAATTGAGTGTAGGTTGGGCCTGGACAGCAAGAATTTTAAAAGCTCTCCACGGGATACTACTGTGCAGTCAAACCTGAGAGCTACCACAGCATAAACTAGGACACTGGCTCAACAGAACCAGCATCAGAACCACCAGAATTTCTGATGCTGTGGGTCTAGGGTGGGGCCTGAGAATCTGCATTTCTGAAAAGTTCCCAGGAAATGCCGAATATGCTGGTCCAGGAACCCCACTTTGAGAACCACTGGCCTCGCAATTTCAAAAGCAGGGGCTCCACATCACACCCACCTGCGGAAGAATCCCGGATTCTCCAATCCCCACCTGGGAAAGCTACCCAGCCCCTGAGGCTCAGTGTCCCACATTTAAAATCAGACTGAGAATAGTTACTTCTTGGGTTGCTGTCAAGATTAACTGAGATGAACACAGGGCCTGGCTCTTAATAAGCAATCGGCACTGGTTGATATTTTCAGTCTTAAAAGAGGACTCATGCATGCATTCAACAGGCACAAACTATTTTTAAGTAGACACGATGTAGACATGGGGGCCCAGGAAAATCAGGCGGTCAGGGCCCTTGCTAACTTGTTGTCATGGGTGCTGCATTCAAATGTGACAGTACAAAGCAGACTGTTTATACAGCTCCTACAGCACTGATCATAAACAGCCAAGGAGAATGGGAGAATGGGCACGTTTCTGACAAGAGATGGAGTTAGAGCAGGGCCCTCCAGGTGAGTGGATTTTGACCAGCAGAGGTGGAGGAGGCTTTTCCCAGCACAGGCACAAGGAAAGCCGCAGCAGGGTGGATGTGCTCAGAGGTGACCAGAAGCCTGGTGGAGCAGGGGTCCAAAGTGTAAAGGAAAGGGAGACACTGGGAGTTAGGGCCGCCGAGGTGTGCCTTCACAGCAGTCAGACTGAACTTTAAAACAAAATTTCAATATGCAGAAAATTACTGATGCCAGGAAAACAAAACCAGCCCAAAGCTTCCAGTCCTGTTAATTTTTATCGGATGCAGAAACTAGCTCACGACATGTCCTGGTGTTAATCAAAGGCCTGCGACCCTCAGCCCAAATGGGGGGCCCTGGGGGAAGAGGCCCTCCTGAAGGGAATGGAAAGCAGAGAGCACCCCAAGACTTCAGCCAATTCCCTGATAGGGGGAACCAATAATAGGGGTAAATGGTATTCTGACCCCATACTCTGCACTCTTGTTGCCTCACTGGGCACTGTGCTTTTCTAAGTAACTCCAAAAAAGGGAGAAAGCTTGATTTCAAAGGAAAGAAGGGTTTTAAGCAGGGGATCTGCAGCTGTAACGTGTTCTTGGGTTGCTGCAGCTGCCCAGGAAGGGGTGCACAGAACTCCATTTGACTTACTGAAGAACAATAAATAGGCAAGTCTCTCTAGGAATTCACCGGTTCACATGGAAAGAAAAAAAAAATCACTACAAGGGGAGAGAGGAGCATCTCAAGTCCCAAAGGTCTTCCCTCTAAGCCTCCTGGAAAAGTACAATAAGGCAAGGCTACGGGGGGCTTCAAATGCCCCCGAAACTTTTGAACACTTTACGCGAGGCTTTGTGGAGCCACTGGCAGATCTAAACAGGGGCACAGATCCCAGCTCTGACAGTTCCTGCCTCTGGGCAAGTCACTTAACCCCTCTGAGCCCAAGCTTCCCCTTTAACAAAATGGGAATAATAATAACATCTATCGTGGTAGAGAGACGGATGATCTTCTACCCCATGCACCAAAAAATAAGCCCCCATCGTAACTCCAGAACCTGCTACATAATGAAGGGGAACTAAGGTTGCGAATCAGCTGGCCTTGGGGTGAGGAGATTATTTCCCTCATCCCAAGGAGGGTTTTCCAGGTGGGCCCAATGTAATCACAAAGGTCCTTAAAAGTGGACAAAAGAAACAGAAGAGAGTTGGGGAGACGTGAGTAATACTGTGGGACAAGGGCCCAATCCACTGTTCCTGGCTTTGAAGTTGGAGGAAGGGGGCCATGAGCCAAGGAGTGCAGGCAGCCCCTAGAAGCTGGAAAAGGCAAGGAGTTGGATTCTCGCCAGGAGCCTGCAGAAAGGAACACAGCCCGGCAGACATCTTGATTTCAGCCTAACAAGACCAGTGTTGGACTTTGAACCTCCAGGAGGGCAGGACAGTAAACGTGTGGTTTTGAGCCATTAAGCTTGGGACCACTTGTCGCTGCATGCATAGGACATGAATGCAGCACCGTGTGGGGAGCCCAGGGCAACACCTCCAGGTACACCCTCCCGGGAGTGCCTCTTTCCACTCAGACGGGCTCACCCCCACCCCCTCCTCCTCAGCTCCACCCCAGCCCCCTCCTACCATGAGCTAGCTCTCTCTCCTCTGAGCATTCACGGCCCTTACAGGCTGAACCTCACAATTCCAGACTTAATTATACACTGAGCAATGTTACCTGCTGTCACCGCATGTGTGTTTATTTTGGCTCCAACCCTAGACTGAAGCCTTGGCCTGGAACAGGAGCTGTTCTGTCTTTTTTTGTTGTTGTTTCTAAGGACCTGTACTTTCTTTTCCTTTAACTCGTGTTTTTAATCACCTTTTCTGACATATAAAAGGACTGACTGGGTATATTGTATATTTATAAGCAGACATGCTGAATCATTTAGTCGCTCTGTTATGGGGCACTAAGTCATTTTTCTATTTTCTAGTGGGGTTTGCTGATGGTCCTTGCCAGAAAGGTGCAGGTCTAAGGCAGCCCTGAGAACGAGGTTTATGGTTTCCCCCCCCATGGTGCCAAGGATTGGGCCTCCTTACCACCACCACCCCCAACCCCCGCTGCATCAACAAGAGAAGAGGGGATGATGCTGGGAAGCAGGAAAAACTAGGAAAGAGACTGGCTAGAACTGTGGTCCTTGTATCCCAGTACAAAGCACACAGTCGGTGCTCAATAAAAACCAGCTAGACCAGCTGAGGAGTGCTTATAGCCTTTTCCCTATTGTTTCTTTCTTAACGCCACAGAACTCTCTCCACAAAAAGCACGAGAACAGACAAAGGAGACCCAACCCTTTGACCCACCTGGGAGATGTAGTTCCCAGAAGAATGAGACAAACAGCCAATGGGCTCTCCCCATAGGGATGTTACTCAAGCCTCAAATTAAGATACATCGCTCACTTCAAGGTACAATTATTTTAGCGAAGTAGGATAATGATTTTGTGAGAGAAATGAAAACGGCTAAGTAGCTGTGTGGGAACAGGAGTTAAAATAAACAGCCATGTCCTCACATCCCACTAGCTTGGTTTGGGTTTCACTCTGGCTTGCTTTCTCCCTTGGGCGCTTTAAAATATTATGGGAAGTGGCTTGAAAGAGAGGCTGGGGATGACAATGGCTTCTGTGTGTTGAGCTCTTCCTAGGCATGTGGTGCTGTACCGGCACTCCCTCTGAAGTAGGGTCTGGGACTAGCCCCATCGTCCAGGTGAGAAAATGGAGCCTGGGACAGGGAGCCCCCTCCAAAGGGACCCGCAAGCAAGTGGCTGAGCAAAGACGTGGATGAAGTTACCCACACTCCTCCCCAGATCCCTACACTGCTGAGACCCACGGGGCTGCAGGAAGCCCCACGCTGGCTCCGTGTGTTTCCCTGGCCCTAGGAGAAAAATCTAGAAACTGGCCATGAGCTCAGAGTGGGGAAGAGGAGACACTGGAAGGCATGTTCTTAGGAAGAGATGGAGAAATGCCGACATAAAGGAGGAGATCAAGTCATCAGTCATTCTCCATCCAAACCTCAACACCAAAACTCACCCAGCAGTAAGAGCACAGTGGAAGGGCAGAGTAAGAACAGAGACTTGGAAGTTAGACGGAAACTGGGATAAATCAGCGCTCCCATGTCTACTGAGCTGTTTGACTTTAGACTAGGGACTTAGTCTCTCTGAGCCTTGGTTTTCTCATCTGTAGAATGGGGAAAAAAATTCCTACCTTGTAGGTTTGCTCTGAGGATTGAGTGAGTTACTATAAGCTTAGCAGAGTGGCCAGCACATAGGAGTACCTGTGTTTTAGTTATGAATAGATTGTTGAATGTGCTAAGATGATCTATACAATGAGGTGAATTGCATTATATAATATGCAATCCTATATTAACAATAATTTATTACTAACAATATATCAAGCATGGTGTTCCAGGTCATACTGGGCTGTGATCTGGGAAAGGTAAGGTCAAGGGCCTTGAGATTTATCTGGCTTTTTGTTTTGTTTTTCAATCACCGACAGTGCCAGGTATAGCACACCCCTGGCCTACAGGGCTCAGGGAAACTGTGCAGGAGAATTGGAGACACTTGAGCTTCCTGCATCTCATCCCAAACCTCAGCCTGTAAGGGCAGCATTTTTCATTTTCTGAGAGAAAAGCAGCACTCCTGAAACGCCTGTTTAATGGGTTTATTTCTTTTATTTTATAAACCCCACCTGGGAATGTTCATCTCTGGCAGCTCATTGGTAAATAATTGTCTCACGATGTAATAACCCATGTATTATATCAGCCATGGGAACCTCCTTGAAATATTTTTATACTGAACTCTCTTCCTTAGGTCGATCAGTTTAGGATCTCACCCAAGGGGCTTAGTTACCAAAGATTCAAAAGTATTTCTTAAAAGGTGCCTTACTCCTACAAGAAGGATAAGGTTATCTATTATTATTTTACAGCTCAAAAGTCACTGGTCCATGTTTCCTGTTCCAATAGCACTTATGCCTTCTAATATACTACATAATTAACTTATTTCTTAGGCTTATTGTTTCTTGCTCTCTCCTTGCACTAAAATGGAAGAGGGCAGGACTGGTCTACTTTCCATCACCTTAGTGCCTGGCACACAGTAGGTGCACAACGAATAGTGTTACATTAATGAATAAATTGAAGTAACTTTCAGAACATGTTTCTTTTGAAAAGCAACCATAGTTGATGCAAAGACATATCTCATTAGAAATTCAGTTTAATCTCCTCTATTTCTTTTCTCTTCCTTCTTCTCTTTCTATTTGGTCCAAGTGCTTTTCACTAGATGGATCACATCTCCAAAAATCAAGATCGAATCACTGACAAAAAAGCGTGGATTTAAAAGCATCCACGTGTCCTGAGCCTGAGACATTTTCAGGACTGTCTTACTAATCATAAGGAGACCTGGCTCTATCCCTGTTCCTGGGGCAGGGCCTGCTCACTGGGTAGGACTATTTCTGCAGCCTAGCAAGGAAGGTGCCTCTTTCAATCATCTATGACCACAGGGTATGCAGAGACAAAGGACAACCAGGATGAAATATAGACCCATAAGATGTAAGGACTGGCAGGCAATTTAATCCAAACCTCCCATTTCTCAGTTGGGAAAGCTGAGGCTCAGAAAAGCAAAGCGGTAATCCAAGGGCACAGAGTAATTAGAGCAGACACAGGACAAGGAAGCAGCGCCTTCCCCCACTTCATCTGTCTGGTTTATCAGTCAGGGTGTGTGTGTGTGAGCATGTGTGTGTGTGTGCACACACCGGCATGTGTTTGAACTCTTAGCAACCTCATGCTTTAGAAAGAGCCCCATTAACAGCCCATCCATAATTCTGGTTCAGGGATATTGGTGACTTGATTTCACTAACTTCCCAGTCCTTTCCCAACAAATTAGATCCCAAATTGCCCATTAATGACACCAGAGTCTCAGAGATTACTGAGCTGAAAGAACCTTAGAGACCATCTAGCCTAACCTTTATTTCACAAATGAAAAACAACAAGCTGAGTGGAGAAAAGTGAGTTCCCCAAAGTCACAAAGCCAGTTAACAGCTACGCCAAGGCAGTGGGGACCCCTGAACCCCATGGGCAGCGGACACCCCTGCTCTCCTGGGCCCTCAGAAGACACGTTTCAGTTACACCCACATTGAATTAGATTTGTATGTGGCATAAAGTCTCACATTGCCTAGAAACCCCAATCTAAGGAAGCCCACCTCAGATCAATAATGTTTCACTGAGCAAGTGAATATAATTCTGTAAAAACTAAAGGGGGATGGAATCCTTATAGGATTCAGTTGTGTGTGTGACTATCACATACCTTTTATAGAAAAGATGCTTATTTCTTAATTCTCTACTCTAGGTACATGACCAATGCACAGCACTAGCAAGGACTCTGAGACTTTGAAAGTGGAAGCATATCTTACTTCATTATTTTTGGAAAGTTATCCATCAATATCTGAACAAACTGAAATACACACATCTTTGATCCAGCAATTCCTATTCCGGGAACCTGAAACTATTTATTGAAATAGAATCGTACAGATAAATGGATGAGGGATTTTGTAAAACTACTGTTTGCTGTAGCAAAAAAAAAAAAAGGACAAAGAAAACAATTAGGGTGTCCACCATCAAGGTTATGGCTGAATAAACTGCGCTATGAACAAATTATGAGATTTTATGCTGCTATTATAGAATGAATTCGGGAGTCGAAGGGATACCCCTAACGTATTAGCAAGAACAACAAATTGCAGTGTAATATGTATCATTTGATACAATTTTCTCTACAAAACCTACCACCTCTACAATGATTATATGCACACATCCATTCTGTTGGTGGTGGAATGAGGATGAAAGAAAAATGAGGACATTTGCTGGCACTGGTTATGTCAGGGAGAAAGCAGCGATGGCTGTGGGGAAAGAGCCGATTAACATTTTCTTCATACATTTTTGAACATTTTCATTGATTGCAACCCATACATAGTACTTTGAAAAAAATAAGTTGAACCCCAAAATTCAAAAGTAAATATGCAAAGAATCTACAAATAGTTCTACAAGTCCTATTTTAGGCTCCATTCTTCCCCAGCAGACCCAGTGGGCAGTGGGAGCACGCTGGCTCCAAGGAGACACACAATCAACACAACCAAGAGAGAGCCTGATTCTCTCTAAGCCCTGGGCTGGCACAGGTACTTTTCCCACCAAACTGCACGGCCCCCACACAGGAAGTGACCTTCTGAGCACGGCAGCAGTAGAAGCTCTCCTCTGAACACAAGAAGGGAGCTCAGTTTCCTGTAAGGTGAGGTGGAACTCCAGAAACCTTGCCTGGCCCTTCACTATCCAGGAGCTCAACCATAAATGGGCTTCCCAGGACTCACTTGCATAAAACCAAGGAGCAAGGAGGACCTCTGTTTGGCAGGGAGGCCTTACAGGGCACATGAACCAGCCACTTGGGCTGTGGCCTTGTCTCCATTGGCTTTTTGGTCCAGTCTTGCCCGACTCCAGGTTCCTGAATGAAAAAAAGTGACAGAAACACGAGAACAGAGGTCTTGGCTGTAACAGCGATGACCTCTGGGCTCCAATAGGGGTAAAAGCTGCAGTACCTCGGGTACTAATTGTGCAAGTCTTTCTGTCCTGGTGCACCAAAGAAAACTGACACTAGCAATTTCTGAACCCCAAGAGGTGATTCACATGAATCCACAGAACTTTCCTTCTGTAGGGACAGCCCTGCCCCCTGATCCATTCTAGATGTTGTATTTTTTAGCCATGGCCCAGGAAACAGTAATGAGAAGAGAGTGACTTACCAAGCCAGCTTCTGTTTAAGTATACAGACACGAACACTGGGGGGACTGTGAAGAAATCTACTACGGAGTTCACTTCCAGCCAGAACCACAGTTTATCATTGGCTGCAATAAACTGGGGGAAAGAAGAAAGGAGAGAGAGAAAAAATAAAATGAGAAGCATGATGCCAGCATCAAATCTCTACTACTCTTCTGCCTTAAGGGCACGCTTTGGCTTTTCGTGGGAGTCTAGAGAAAGATGTTATGTCCTTCTTACATCTACACCAATCAACATGCTATTTTTATCTCAGAATTCTGGAGCGTGACTGTATGCTATGTTAGTCTTGGAGAAAGATCAGGCAGTATATTTTTCTGTGGTTTCCAATAGCATCACAGGGAAGGATGGCTGATCTCACCTTTATTAGAATTTCTAATGTAAATATGACTTTATCTAAAGCACTGCATACACATTCTCTCTCACATACCAGTAATCTGCATTCTTCATTAACACAGTCTAGCATAAAACCCCAAGCCTCAAATTCTGCCAATCCACATCTCTGATTCTACTCTGATTCTAACCCTTTCAATGCTTGACTTAGATATAATTTTAAGAGTAGGAGGTTTGCTTTTTAGCCTCTTCAGTTTTTAAGGGGACAATGCACTCATTGCATAGAGGGTGAGAAACCATCAGGATGTAAAATCCTGTCCCTTGAAACAAACCAACATGTATTCCAGACAATGCCTGACTAAGGAAAAGGCTCTCTCACAACCTGAAAATCAGAATGCAGGGATGCTTCTAGAAAACACGGACTCCGTCTCCACTGCCAGAGCAGATGCTGACAGGGGCGTGACCCCTGGGAATAAGAATCCTGTGCCCCATCTTGACGCCTGCTATATCTCACACATCTCCGACTTACCCGCAAGCCAAAGTAGAGAAGGAAGAACACGTTGAAAGCCATGTCGATCTGTAACGTGAAATCTTTGTAGAAATTCTGGCAGGATTCTATTGGGCTATTAGACAGGAAGGAGAAAAAGCAAGAGGTGAATGAAATGCATTGTCAAGGTAACCGCAATGCCGAGACCCGGAGGTGCTCAGGGTAGAGGAAGAAATGGATGTGCATAAAATAAAACGTTTAGTCTTTCTACCCCCTGTGATAATCAAGCAAGCATTGCCAAGGGGGTTTCCATTCAACCATTCAGTCTTTTGGTCTTCATTTGTTTATTTTTTTGTAATTGTATATGCACATTATTTTTATCATCATTCAACAGTTGAGCCTAGATTCTAAAGAGAATCATGCAGATGTCTCAGAGGAAGGACAAGCAGGAGAGAATACCAAGTTGCTTATATTTATATTAACCCTTAAAGAACTGACTTCTTTCTTTTAGAGAACCCCACACCAAGGCCCAAAGCAGAACCTTCCACCCCCCAGCACAGCGGTAATGGAGCCCATTTTTAACTCCACACAGTAGCTGTGTTCGGGGACCTTTTTCAAGCAATTTCAGTTGACTAATAAAGGGCCCAGAAGCATCTCAAAGAACCTGCGCAGGAGAGTATCCTGTTTGACATTCTGACTAGACTGAGTACAGATTTTATATGCAGCACTCTAATCTGGAGAAAGCAGCGGAACCCAAATGGCAAAATTCAAAATCATTAAACCAAAATATGGAAGACTCTGAAGCAGTACTCTAAGGGTTAATTCTAAGGGTTAATTTTTTTTTTTTTTTGGCATGCAGGTTAATTGGCTTTGTGTGAGTCCAGCAGCCAATGCTACCCCCAGCGCTCTACTTTGTTCTAGAGTAGGCAGTTCAAAAGCACACTACTATACAAACTGGTATGTGGCTTCCAGGTGCTTTCCTGCCTCGCCTTGGCATGAAAAGCCCCAAGGTTTGGACTGGGGGCGGGAAGCAGGAAAGCCTCATAAGCATCTCAAAACGGGGAAGAAAAATTCCTTTTGTGCCGTTATCAGTAAGCACTTGTTATTACCAGGCCACGAAGCATAAAGAAGGTGGGGAAGGAGAAAGGAGAGGAGGTTTGGGGAAAAGCAAAACATTTTTTCCCATGTGGGAAGCAACGTGGGCCTCTGGAGCCAAGAGGGCATGTTGAGAAGTGAAAGATGGAGGATTTCCCAGGATCGCGGCTTTGGAAATCGCTGTATGCAATACCAGTTAGTATAGCTGCACTTCTGCAAGGCCAGTGCTTGTTCGGTCAACAGGCAGGAGGAACCTGTGCAGCTCAGGGATGCAGAGCCCATTCCGAGACTTGGGAGGGCTGTCAGACTCTCCGATCAGTTACATGCACTGGACCTATCCATCCTTGGGCTCTCGTACAAGTCAAACATGCCCTCTGTCATCTCCCAAGTCACAAACACGTGGAACGTACTTCCGTCAAGCGTTAAGTGGAACCTACATTTGCATTTACAGACTAAGCAGACTGAATAAGAAACAAACACTGAAAAACAGCTTTTTAAATAAAGGAAATGGCAACTGTCAGGTTTTCACGAAGGGGAGGAAATCAGGAAATACGGCATAGAATCTGGCTAGTCAGGCCTCAAGGCTAAAAAGAGGCAGGAGCAACAACAAAATCTAAACATCGCAGCCTACCGCCATTCCTTGCTGGCTCTCCTACACAGCTACCGTAATTGAGATGAAAAAAGGAACGCTCAGGCCTAGAATTAATAAGTGGCACTTCTGCAATGGCCAGGCCATAGTGGGTTTTATTTTTGATTGTCTGTTTTTGCATGGGCAGGCACCGGGAAACCAGGCCATAGGATTTTGTGTCAAGAATCAGGTCTACAATGTAACTGAGAAATCAGGATTTAAGGGATGATTTTGATTACTGATTCATTATATACATATTCCTTTTTGCTTTCTGGTATATTGGAGTGGTCTAGAGGAAAATTCCAGAAATCTCTAAATTGTAATCCAGCTGCCTTGATCTCTGATAATGATTGCATAGCCCTTATCTTCTGTCCCTGTGGTAGCAAAAATTGTGACTAACTTTCATTTGTATCCAGTTAACCAGTTTTTCAACTTTAGAGTCTTGTAATCACTAAAGACAGCCCCTAATATTTATTAATGAAGGGTCTTGGGTCAGCCCAGAACTAACCCACCCCAAGTCCAAAGCTATCTTAATAACCGAGGCTGGATCTAACCAAAGTGGGCCCGCCTGACACACACAATAGCTTAGATTTTAACCTATGCCTCATTCCACCATTTTCTTACATAGGTTCTCTAAGCCTGTAATCTGAACATGCTCATTAATCACATCAGCTCTAACTACATCATCTGGGAGCACTGTGCTCATTATCCTAAACCCAACCCATCTTTTTTCTAATAAAACTCTCAGAATTGTTGCAAAAGAAGACAAATTTTGGGCTTAAAGGCCATCTGTTCTCCTACTATGCAGCTAATAATAAACTCTTCTTTCTCTTTCGAAACCCCGTTGTCTTAGGAATTGGTTGTTGAATGTGTTGGGGGAGGAGGGGAGATAATGTACTGCCTTTTTCCAGTGAAAACAAGGTCCAAAAGGTGTCAGAATTCCTAGGCACTCAAATTATAGTGAAAGGAAGCATGTAGATTAGGTTGACCAGAAATCCACGACAGAGTCCAAGAGGTAAGAAAAAGCATCCCTATATTTTGGAAGGCACTGGTATAATGTGCTATGGAGAATAAATGGTGTGTGTGTGTGTGTGTGTAAAAGGGAGTGAGCAAGGGTGGGGAGATTTGTAGGTAATTATGCACTCATGTGTTCACCTGTGCCTGCCATGACTTAGCAGTGTATTATTAGTTGGTATTAATCAAGACTGACATGTACAAGGTCAAAGGGACAGAAGAAGGCCTTAGTTACCAAGTCTAACATGGAAAAGCCACTATCAGTTCACCAAGGTCAAACAATAACTTTATCGTTGCTCTCACAAGAGTTATTGGTAGCATGTTTTGGGTGCCATGTGTTCCCTAGCTCCTATTAATTTCTTGATCTCTGTTGGTCAATTTGGTGGTAACCCTAAAATACATCCAGCCAAAAGGTATTTGCTAGGCGATGGAAGAGAACAGAATAGGTGGGGACAGACATGTTAGCTTGATGTCCTTGAGGACATAGGTCAACATATGTGGAAGCAAATGTCCAAAGGAACATAAGAAATCAAGCTCTAGCAACTTCTTTCCATCGTTCCTTCCTTCCTAATCATTTCTGCTTCTTGCCTCCTGTATTACCTGAACCCAAAGTCAACAACGAGAGGGCTTTCTGTAGAGGATATTGCGTTGAAAAAACATACCACTCCTCTTTTACAGAGAGCACTGGTGAAACCATTAAATCTTTTCTCTACTCCTTCTTTCAAAAATTTAGAACCTATTTAATCCTCTTTTTGCATCATTCCTTGAGTTGAAATGATAAAGGAAATAAATTATGCTGCTTGTGCTGCAGGTGGTAGCTTTTCCTCTAGCTAAAGCGCACCAACATTATAAACTCATTAATAAGGTGGAGGTGGAGAGGAGAGCAGGAAATCTGGGACAAAAAGAGGGCAAGGCCCCATTACCCAATGAGTGATCTGGGAGACTGTTTTTTGTTTGTTTTTTCCCTTTTTAGCTCTCTCCTGCTTGCACAGGAGCACCAGCAGAAATATCCTGCACAGTTTCCTCAAGTGGAAAGAGAACTGTTTATCAGGATCCCCTCTGAGATAAATCCTACAAGTGCCTTTCGTCCCTGGACTCACACAATCGGAGGCCACAGGAAACAGAGTCCAAAGCTCCAGCATTTCACTCCCCAAACGGAGACAACCCACGGAGAAGATCACTGGTCTTCTAAAATGAGAATACATAATTCAATAACAAAAGGGATGGCCACATCAGCCAGGATTTATTTCCTCCCCAGAGGGGGATTATCTTAATGAGTAATGCTCATTACAGGATAGAGAATGAAATACAAACTCCTATACGTTCCTATAGAAAATAAGCTTCCTACAGTTAGGTACACAGAGGTCTCAAAAGCTAGAAAAGAAAATTTTTTTTAACTACAAAGCAAAGTGACTCTGGATTATACCACCTTCAATTTGTATTGTCTTTCTGACGAAGCGTGCCCATATAAGAATAGGCTTGATATGGGTATACGGTGCAACAGAAAAAAATAAATAATGGTGTTTTAAGAACTGAAAGGGGGCACTAGTTCTGATCCTAGCAAAGAAAACTGGCTTTCACTAAATTGTTCTAGGTTAACTAGTAACCAGAGACACAGATACTTGTAAGCCCACAGCTGTATTTATTCCTAGCCTCTGAGAGCCCCCAGAGATCAAGCATGATGCTGAAACCTTAGGCAATTTAGTGTTTTACCCAGGATTCAATGATTGGGGCAGATTCAAAAGAACCTCAACACAGAGCTGCATCATATGGGGTAATATTTACTTTTTAGGTTAGAGGGTAAAATACTAACTCCCATTTCCTCTAGACCTCCAAGTAAGCATATCCTCCGTATTAGAGATATTAGAATGCAATGAAGCAACACTCACCCAAAGTGGGGAATATATCTCTTTCTTCATTTTTTCATCGATTTCACAACATAATATCCAATGAAGACCCTTGAGCAGAAGATTCTACAGTCCCTACCAAAGAATGACTTAAAAACCCAACTTTCCAAGGCACATGGTAACTCAGGTTTCCTTTCAAAGGGCAAGAGGCAAAAGACAAAAATCTCACTTCTAGCAGTAATTCCCTTGCATTGTCTATGTCATCTCCAAGAAGGAAATACTTGCCTTCTACTCTCAGCCTCTAAACTTGCCGGGTACTTCCTGAAGTCTGTTTTCTAATCTCTCCTGGCTACCCAGCCCTCTGAAGATGCTTCTCTAGGGCAGCAGTTCTCAGATTCCAGCATGCACCTGGAGGCCTTGTTAAAACCCACTGCTGGCCCCACCCCCAGAGTTTATCATTTAGTAGGTCTGGTGTGGGGACCCGATAATTTGCATTTCTAACAGGTTCCCAGGTGAGGCTGATACTATTGATGCTGGGCTCCCACTTTGAGAACCACTGCCCCAGAAGAACTTTCTCGCAACTGCAACCTAATTGCAGGTGTCACTGCTTGAGGAGATTTCCCATTCAAACCTGAACAGAGATGATTAAGCACTTGAGCCTGCCCTCCAGATAACCAGCTGCATAGCACTTAACTAATTGCTGAGATCGAGGGGTTGAACAGATATTTTCAGTTTCAGATGTGAACAAGAGAAAAAAAAATTAAGAAGATACAGGGAAGTAATTACCATGCCACTGCAGAGCCTTCACCAACGACTTTCCAATTAACCATCAAAGAGGGCCAGCTGAGCATATTTTTCGTTTAAGATGAAAAGGAAAAATAATGAAGTATGCACAGGGAGGGGCTATGGGGACTATCACTGACAAGTTTTAAAGAAATGTTAAGCAGCTTAGGAATGACATCAACAAAAATTCGAGATGATTTAATAAATAACCACATGAGAGAAGGAATGGCTGAAGAACAAAACAGATCTTTGTGAAATAATTTCCAACATTCAAATTCACCTCACTCCTGGCGCTAGTCCCTTTTTAAATTGAATGGAGTCCTCTCAATTCCCACAAGGATTAGGGATCCATAGCACCTCAAGACATGAATCAATAAAATAAACTTCACGATCCCAGGCTCTTCTCCAATTTTCCCCTCTGCAGAGTGGCCAGATCAATTTCATTAAAAGGTGTCATTCATCCATCATTACAGCTCTTCCTGCTCACACATCAAATCTAAGCTGGGTTGAAAAGACACTCCAAAACCTAACCCCACCCTACACTTAAAACTTTATTCTCTACTGTTTCAATTGAAACTCTAGGTTGCAATGCAGCCGGTGTCTTCATTATTTCATGATGGGTATTCCCAATTCTAAATCTTTGCTTTTGCTGGAGCCTCTTCCAATGCTCTTTGTGTTCAAATGTTAAGCATCCTTCTAGACCCACCTAAAGGCTTGGCTCAGCAAATTATTCATGTTCTGCCTGACCTCTCCCTTCTCCGGATTCCTATAGTATTGTGATTCTAAACCATATCATAATGTGGAGTCTTATTCAATCCAATACAATAATGCCTGGCAATTTTATAGGTCTTCAGTATTTACGTGCACTATCCCATTTGATCCTGACAACATGACTATAAGTTAGATATTTTGTTATTACCCTCAGTACTGTCATAGAAGCTGAGGCTCAGAAACCTGGCCATGATCACATAGCTAAGTGGTAGAGTTGGGGCAGAGATCCACTTTCCTTTCTACTATACCACCTTCCCTTCCCTGATGGATTGCAACCTCCCTGGAGAGGAGTTTGCAGCATAACACAGAGTTACTGCTATCCTCAGAGCCCAGCTCCAAGCTTATGCAAAACAATGGTACAGGCCAGACTGCCAATGAAAATATTCATGTCTATGAGGGATGATCTAAGAAAATTCAGAGAAAGCCAGCATATCCAAACTGTATTTTAACCTTGGTCTGTCCAGGCTGTCACGTGGGACATTACTAATCCCCAGAAGTCCTCCCTTGGGCCCTGGTGGGAGCAGCAGCCTGGAGGCTGGTCCTTCTGCTGAGGGGAAGTTCTTCTGCTTAAAGAGAAATCACTCCTAGTTATCCATCTGCTTACAAATGGCTTGCCCTCAGATGTCCATTTTCTTTCATCCTCTCTTATACCAGATGAACAGGAAAGAACATACTCATGACTGATAATATTTAGATACTCTGAACACTTCTAATTCTGATCTAGAATTTGCATACTATCCCAATGAATCAAAAGAAAGAAAAAAAGATGACATCACATAGACTGGAATCTCTGGAGCGTAGCTACAACCAAGAGGGGGGAGATGTATGCAATTTGAGGTTTTCCTTGTGATGTCTATATACTGGATAAACTAAATGCCTTGGTTTTCCTGCCTACAAAATAGGAATAAAGGCACCTAATTAACACAATATCATAAGACCAACTAATTTTAAAAGGGAGGCAAGACTTTGCAACAAACTCCAAATGAGAAATCAACATTATTATTCATAAAATTTTAGGTTTCGGGAAAATAACTTGGAAGCTAATAACAGTAATAGACTTAGTGCTAATAATAGGATACCAATTAATCATTGAGAAAGCAATCATCTAAGGCATATGCAGAACATTATCTTTTAAATTGGGCACATCACAAATGTCCCCAAGATGCCAAATTGAAAGCTTTCTATCTTTGTGTTTTCTTAGTGCCCACATTTTAAGAACAGGTAAGAGCTATGCACTTTAGAGTTTAACTTTCCCATATTGGTGCTTTTGGTGTTGATACTGGGCAGGGCACACACTCAAAAAGATGTGAGGCTTTGATTGTTTTAACAAACCAGCCTCTTCTGCCACCAAGCATTATAACTTCACCCCAGAACATCTTGAGGTCGTCACCTTATGATGACACCGTTATCCCTGACAGATCGGCTTGTGTTCATTCATTTATCAATATGAATGACAACATCAAAATGGACCCCCTGTTTTAGTTTAAAACACTTTTCCTGGACCTTGTGATGGTTCTATTGTGAACAGAAATCATTTTTTGTTACTATGCAGTCATGATCTACTATCATGATCCCAATCCAGTTTGTTAAACGGCTTTGTCGGGAAGTCCTCCATTATATGTTTGCATCAATAGACCTATTAATCTTTCTGACAGCAGCTGGCTTCTGATTACGTCTCTGCTCCAATGATGAGATGCCTCATTAGGGCCTCCTTGAAATGCACTGGAACACACGGAGGGGTGACATGGAGACTCTAAGTCTTCTTTGGAACTGTCCACTCACAGTCTGAGTGATGTGAAGAACTGGGACAACGAGCGGGTAGACGGAGCAGTGGTACGGCTCAGAATGTCTACCTGAACAACGAATCCTAAGAATGAATCATTCATCTAGGAGACAAAGAAAATGACATCAATTGCTGCTGGAGAAAAACTTTGGGGGGTTTTGGTGAAACACACACCTGATTTGTTTTCACGAAACTCAGATGGTGGAGTCTCTGTCACTTTCTCATGGAACACTTCTACACTTTCTCTCAAGATTTCATTATCCTCATCTGGGCTTAGATTCTCCATCTCCTCTTCATACCGTTTCTTTTCATCTACTACTGCACCCAGACAAGCAAATCAAAAGCAAAATATGTGCATTACGTAGTGGCCTGGAGAGCAGTTAACAGGTGGTTTTGGAATTTGATGGAAGAGTTAAAAATCCCAGCTCTGCAGCTTCCTAGCTGTGTGATCTTGGACAAATTCTTTGATCTTTCCAAGCCTTGGTTTTCTCATGTGTAAACTGAGGGAGGGACAACAAAGTCAAAGGATGTTGTCAGGATTAAACCAGATATTGTAAGTAACAGTCCCTGGTATAATGCACTCAATAACTGATAGCTATTTTTAAAACTAAGAAAATGACACACATGATAAGAGAAGAGCCATTTCTAGAAAAATGCTCCCCAAAGGCACTTTGTTCCAATTAAACAAAAACTGATAGAATGAATGATTTCTATATTTCATTTTCCTATTTGTATGTATTTTGTGGACTCCTAGTCAGGTTTTAATTTGAATGTCCGATGGAAGATGCAGTAAGCTACCGTGAGGAGACGATTCCACTAACATCTGTTTGATTCTAGATATTAGAGCATTAGCTTTAGACAATATTATTGGAAAAACACCGGGAAAATTATATTTCTATGAAGGCAGCTGCACTGTCTCATAAATACTAAATAATTAACCAAGGTTTCTTGACAGAGGGCGCCATGAATCACTTTGAGTGGCCACAGGAGGTTATATATTCTCCTTTTCCAGAGTCTTTAGCACAGACAGAGCTTTGTTTCCCTGCTTGGCTCAGAGTAGATTTGGAGGGTAGACATGGGGAATGAATCAGTCATGTGTCTTCTAAATATCTCTCCCAATTCTACTTCCATTAAGATTATGTATTTCTTCACTGTTGGGCTCTTGGAATGATGGCCAAGACAACCTACCCGCTAATGCTTGTTTTCTCAAGCTTGTCTACAGACTACAATTATTTCAATCATAGTTGTTACCAGAGCAGAATTAGTGCTCCTATTTGCCAGCAACTTTTATGTAATAAATCAGAGTTAAGCTACCACATGAAACAGAGTCTTGCCCAACAAGCATTGCTTGCTTTGGTTTTCACAAAACTGTCTGAGGATTCATTACTGATCAATTCTCATGCTCTTATTTCCCCAACTCCACTGAGTCTAGCCATCTCTTCTTTAGGCAATTCTTGTTTCTCTAGTAGAGGGACATGGTGAAGTCAATGTTCAAACAGTATTCAATGCAAACATATTCATGTACACACTGCTCAAAACAAAGCAAGAGTTCTTCTAGGGAAGAGTCAAGGAACCACGTATGGGCAAGGGGTAGTACAAATAAATGCATGCACACACACAGCCCTCAAGCACAGATATATGCTCTCTACCCAACCCTGAAACCATCCACAAAACAGGATAGCCTAGGTGAGGGAGGAAAATCAGTCTACCCTTAGCCACTTCTCTTCTTAGGTGGTGGCCTTGACTCTCTCTCTCATATTTGGAGGTCTATCAGGAATCAGGCAGAAGAAAAGTGTGCCTTCTCCATCAGAGAAGATTCCAAAGGAACATCTGAGAAGATAATTGACTCATCCTGTGTCTGAGGTGACTATCAATGGGGAGAAGAAAGGAGAAAAGAAGTCGTCCTAGCTTTGAAAATAGAGCAGAGGACCCAGGCGCACTGAGAGGCACATGCAGGTGGCATCTCTCATCACAGGATCCATGCTCCTCTCCTGGCTTACAGAAACTTGGACCCAGAGAAATGAGACTCACAGATTCCTTCAACCACTGTATGCTGTCTCCAATGCCTTTTTTTCTAGATATTTAATGTTACCTGCTCCTGTATTAACAGGCCCAGAAATGACTACCTCTAACCAAGGATAACCAGTAGTCAGTTCCCAGATATTGGGGGGCAATTGCCTGGTGTCCCCATTTCTGAAGGAGAGAGCAACATAAGGAAGAAGCCGTGGGCACAAGCATCAAGCACTTCAGCATCCAGGCTTCCAACCCCACACCCAATGAGAAACGCCAGTCATTACTGCAGAGAGAATGGCAGAGGATGGTAAGAAAAAGCATGAACTCTATAAATACTAACGGCTGGAAAATCAGGGCAGGTTTGAGCAGGTGAGTTGGAATGCCCAAGTATAAAAAGGCTTTCAAATAGTCAGGGGCCTCTTTGGGCTGTTGTTGGTTACAGACCAGAATTCTTCTGTCTGGGTCTCCTTCTCCAGATACTTATCTTGGTCTTTTCTGGGAATTTCCTGCTCACCTCACCAATCTCCTAGTTGGATTAGGCTTTATTCTCTCTGGCTTGGCTATCACCCTGACAAATCTGGAGAGCCTGGCCTTGGAAATGTATCCTTGCTAGGGGCCACGACCTGCAAGGGCTCATACATCCTTGTTTAAGGTCCTAGGCTGGCAGTCTAATCAGTGCAGAGGAATTGGGAGGGGCGACAAAGATCCCTTCCATGTCCTCTTTGGTGAATTCCAATATTTTGAACACCAGCCGGAGAGACTTCCCATGCCTTCAACCTTTGCATCTCCCAGCCATATCTGCAGCCAGACACAAGTCCTCTAGCAGTCTCATTTGAAGGACTGCACTAACAAAGGATACCAATGCTGAAGACCTGCATGATACTGCTTTTAGGAGACCTAACAGCCTCCAGAAAAAAATTATATATGCAAAGAACCAGTTGTTCCATTTATATGTTGCTGCACTTCGAAGTACAGAAAACATCGTTACCTAACACATATATTCACCACCAGGACACTGGTGTTTGTCCAAAGTTACACATGAATTTATATGTGATGTTAGAACATAATTATGATAGCTTTGTTTCTGACATCCTGAAGTTGTTTTGCTGTTGAGGATTTTGTTTTGTTTTGCTTGCAAGAAGACACAGTGAAAGACCTAGTACAAATCTTTCAGACATCTGGCGTAGAAAACAACGATACCTTGATTGCACAAGAAAATAAAAGAGCTGGTCTTAGCTTTGTCTTTGGCTGACAGCTGAGGCATGGACGTTTTGTAAGTATTCCTATTTAGGAATTTTGTTGAGAGCCCAGCAGCCTCACAGCCAAAAAGCAGAGTCTGAGATGTTGCCGATTAGAAGTCATGAGTCTGCTGGGTACAAGGCAGGAGTCACTGCTTAGGAATGTCATAAAACAACCTGGCCAGAAGAAACCAACACACTAGGGAAAATCAGATGTAACAAGTAACCATTAGAAACAAAGTGTCATCATTAAATGTTAATGACCTATTAAACCCCATGATTATGCAATCACATCTTCAAGCACACACTCTTAATTTCCTTCTTAACTACTTCACAAAACAGAACTTCTTATCTCTTGGCATATTTCCCTTCATCTTTTTTTTCTCTCCCATTTGTTTCTGGTTAGCATTGGAAATCATTTATTTATCAAAATTAATTTTGTCTTTTTCATTCCTCAGGAATTTCAGCTCTTTCCTTTCAAAGGCATCCACTTGACTTTTGGATCCAAATTTAGAAAGGGATATCAGGAATTGCATGCTTGCTGGAGTACAGTTTTTTTTTTTTTCCTTGCTTCCTCCCGCAGTTCCCCCTTTTAATTCTATTACCGTGTCTTTAATTTTTGCTAGAGTTGTTTTCCCCATCGCTACAAAGACGTCTCTATGAGGGACGTGGGATGCCCCTCGGTAGCTGATTTCTTATGATTTTCTCCTTTGTCTCCAAAAATGAATCCACTTATCCCCACTCTCTACGGGACTGCAGAAATCCTTTCACTTTTTCAGGAAGCAGTGTATCCTTCTGAGAAAAAGGAAAGGCCCCCTTTCCTGAAGAACTTCACAAGGAAGAATCAGATGCTTCTCTTACCAAACACCCAGAAGAAAGTGCTGGTGAAATGACAGCATCCTAATTCCTTCCCAGCTGCCTCCAAAAAATGAAACGCTCCCTTAAAGGAACTTTTTGCTGGTTACCAAGAGAACATGTTATTAAATTTTAAGCTAACTATATTTCTATAGGGTGAATAGGATATGTTAATCGTAGGAAAAAAGAGAAGATGGAAAAAAATTCAATCTACTAGGACCCACTCCATATGGAATTCAGGAGGGAATTTTTTTTTAATTTAAATTTTCAATTAAATTTTTTTTTTTTAAAAAGAAAAGATGAGACACGATCAACTTGAGTTGCATTCGGACTACTTAGTGTATGGTTTTAGTCTAAGGGACTCTAGAACTCAGCCCTTACCATCAGGAATTCTTCTAAGGAGCTTAATTCCTAACTCTAAGATAATAAGAGCTTAGTACTGTCCAATTTATACCCAGGTTTGTCTGAAATGGAAAGTATCCTCTTACATGAAATAACTATATATATATATATATATATATCCAGTAAGAAAACAAACAAAAAATATATATATACATCCACTAATAAAACATCCTAACAAGTTTGTATCTTATAAGTATTCATTGTGAGAATAAAGGGAGGAAAAAAACATGTTCAGCCAAAGAAAAGCACCTTTAAAAGAAGTCATTAGACAGCCCAAAGGCAAACAAGGAGAGAAAATGATCACAATTACTAATCAATAACTCTGAATGAAATGCCAACATGCTTCCCCAAACACAATATTTGGTAAAATGTTACCATTTTGTGTCTTTTAAAGTTGGATTAATGGTGTTCGCAAACACAGCAAACAATCAGAAAGGTCAATGATTGTATTTCTCAGGGAATTCAGCTTAGAAGTGCTATTTTTAAAGTACATACATTTTTACATCTTTATTAGATCTAAGCAATACCAGACCACGTAATACTGTTCAATACTGTTGCACCACTGATCACTTCGGACATACCCACAAAGAGGTTGGGTATGTATACGCCTGATTATCAATTATGTTGTAACTTGGACCCTAGCTTCTAAATTCCTTGTCATTTGCCTTTGTTCAGCATATGCTCGCTTTCTTGCATTTTCAAGGGACAGGGCGGTCGCTGTGGTATTACAGTGAATTGGGGCCCCAGAAGGGTGTCCAAAGAGAATCCTAAAACCCAGTGCTTCAGTGTATTGGAATGCTCTCCGCTTCAGTTCCATGCACGTGTCCAGTACTCAGTGCATTCAGGGCCATGGGGGAAAGCACGCCAACATGCATGGGCAGTGCAGGAAAAGAGTTTGGTTAACCTGGAGGCGACAACCCAAAGGGTGAGGTTGCATCATGCAATGAACACCACAGCTTAGCCTTAGCTGCCATGCAGAAAAGACCTCCATCAAAGAGTCTGCAGTGCGGCTCCTGGGTAAGAGTCGATATGAGAGAGGTGAGTTTTACTTCAGCAATGAAAGACGCAGGCAGAAAAATGTTCAAACCACTCTAAAGAGAACACTGTACAGAGCGCTGGCATTACACACGAGAAGAGGCAGCTTTGGGGACGAGGAGCTGAGACACAGAGGAGGGAAGGTAGGCGCGGGACTGGTTGTTACTGGGATGAGATGGTTTCCCTGGCCATCCTTTCATTTGCTTGCATTATTACAATGTAGTTTGCTTAAACAAATAATCTCATTGTTCGAGTTCTTAACATCAAACATAATTTTTGAAGATGTTTCAAAAATTCAGGGAGAAGTGAGACACCAGTTACAAAGAAATTCACACCATAATTCCCTGGGCTTACGGTTCATTATAGAAGCAGAGCTGAAGGCTGATCAGATGAATAAGAGACTGTTAAGTGCCAACATCCTTAACACTTTAGTTAACAGATCTCCTGAAGACCCCCAGGGTGTTACCTGGGTGCTAAGAGAATGGAAGGGTCAGGAAAGCATGGGATGGGGGGGATGGGAGGGTAGGTAGAGATGTTGAAATGTAATGCTTCTATGCAAGTCTTTCCTCCAAAGCTATGTGTAAGCCTGCGTTTAAACCCACTCTCACGTAGAGGCATCATTTCTTCATCTCAGACAAACCATGAGCTCACCGCACAACCATCAACCACTCAACAGAACCAGAGTTAGCGGTGCCATTTCCACAGGTGTTTTTTACTAAAATGTCAAAATCAATGGATCAGCAAAAATTAAATTAAAGTTTGAACTTCTTCAAGAACAAAAAAAATCTCACTCATTGGAAGGGGGCCCACCCAGCTCGCTTCTAAGTTCAAGGTCACATCAGATATCTAAAAACTACTTTCCCGTGATCTACCTCTTAGCATACCATAACATCATGTTTTCGTTTTTCCTCTACTTTCTGCCTCTTGTGATCCCTAACACATTGAACCCATCTCAAAGAATGGTGTGGTCTAGTCCTGCCTCGCAATTCCTCTCTCCTGGCTGTGACTGCAGATAGTGGGGGAAAGCCACCCTCATTCTTATAAATTACTCCTTAAAAGATGCTCCTGGAGCTCAGACTCCTTATCACCCATGTGTGCAATGACAGCCTTGACAGAGAACTAAGGCCTGGCGCGCACTCTCTCCCTTGCACACTCAGTGAGAACTGAACACCCACCGGCACTTAAGACACGACCTGAGTGTATGGGCAAATGCAGGTAGAAATGAAATACAGGGTCCCTCTCAGCAGCACCTTCTCCTTTCCTCAAGATGCAGCTATTTCCAATGGATCCCAATTTATTCCCTCTCAAAGATTAAGAAAAGGTCGAAACGATTATATTTTTGGAACGGAAATATAGGAAGTAGTCTGTACATTCATTCAACAACTATCTCTGAGGTTCTTCTGATGAGACAGATGCTACAGTAGGATTGGGGACATACGATTCAATAAAGCACGGCTCCTGCTCTTGAGTAGTTGCTGTTCTCTATTTAGATTTTAATTTCTAGCAGTATATAGATAAGAGTATCTTGCTTCAGAATTCTACTGATCATTTTCTATGACCCAGGCCAAGTTATCTAACCTCTCCATGCCTCAGTTTCCTCATCTATAAAATGTATATAAAACCTACCTCCTAGGGTTGCCGAGGGGAATCAATGAACTGGTAAATGCTAATTACTTAGTTAGGGGTTGGCACATGGCAAATGATGTCTCAGTGATGGCAATTATGATCATCGTTACTCAAATACAGGTAAGAAGCAGAGGATGGCCACTGCCTATCTTTTGAGGTAGATCTTGAGTGATAAGTAGACATTTCTCAGGGAAAGAAGGCAGGGCAAGGCATGAAAGAAGAGGGATAAGCATGGGCAGAAACATGGGGGCAAAGAGGATGTTATGCATTCTGAGAATGGATGGACCCTCATGGGAGGCAGACAAGTAAACTGATGGACTGGCAAGAAATAAGGCTAGAGAGAGGACTGCGAAGAGTCTGTGTTCATTAGCATGTCCAGTCTCTATCCCATAGGAAACAGGAGCTGACAGAAGTTTAAAAGCAGGAGAATTATGCCAGTATCTGTGTGTGATTCAATATGGAGGAGGAGTTGGAAGCAGGAGCACCTGGAGGCAAAGGTCCATTGGTCAAACCAAATTCCAAAGGAAAAAAGTCATCTATACAAACCCCAAGATGAAAACCATTGCTGCTGCTGTTGAGGTTCCATTAGAGTATGCCTTAAAAATGCCCCTTCTCTGTGGCCTTGTGCTGTCAGGGGGTTCTGCAGGGAAGAGAGCTTGGGCTTGCAGCCCCACTCCAGCAGTTGAATAACCACATGGCAAGTTCTCTTACCACCGCTGCCCTCCATGACCAATGCGGGAGGCCTGTCATAAAGAATCAAAGCACGTGTCTCTCCTCTTTCAAAAGGGACCCCCTATCCCCCAAATAAGAAGCTGTTCTCAGTGCTCCCTGGAAAGAAGCAATCTTTAAATTATAGCTGGAGTCTACCTGCCATGGACATATTCCAGAGCATTGAAAGAGGGGCACCCGTACATACTGAGAGACATGCCAGCTGCCAAAGACAACATATATGTGAACACACCTAAGGCATATGGAAGAGTTCTAGCTAACACTTTCTCTGCCTCCACTACTCAATTTCTTAAGAATTTGGGTAGAAATACCATCAAGCCTTCACTCAACTGCCTTCTAAATACATGATGTGCAGATTGTCCTTCACTGAATGCTATACTTGAGGGGTTCAGACACCCTTCGGTTCAGATACCCATGAGTTCTGGGGGTGAGATTCGGTCAAAGTCAAGAATGCAGGAGGGAAAATGCTATTAGCTTTCATACTGTTTTCTCTTTAAAACACCCAAATGTGTTCAATGCTCACTTAGCTCAACTTTCAGTTATAATAAGGGTGGTGGGAACTTGGTACCCTAAGCTGATGAAGCAGAAAGTACACTGCTGTGAGCATGCGATCACACTTATTCAGAGCACTTTCACTTGTTCCAAGTCCATTCTAATTTGGAGTTTCCATGAACAAAATGCTGATGTAGAGGGAAATGAACCCTCTGCACACAGACATACTGAGAAGAGGAAAACAGGATGAACTGAACTCATAACAGCAACACAGGTTGGTACTAAGCAACTGCCACCTGGCTGCTTAGCAGACTCTGCAGGAAATGGTCAGGGCAGTGATGACCCAGCAGGGAGGCATCTTTGTGGGGCAGCCACTGGTGCGCAGCCTCATTCAGGAGCAGAGTGCAACAGGTTTTAACTAGAGCTGAAAAGAAGAGCTTCAATCCAGGTGGCCATCACTGAAGAACAGAAAATGGAGCGAGTCTACCTTGGGCTGGGAAGAGTGGGAACGATTCTCAGTTACTTGAAGTCTCCCTGCCTTTCTCTCTGAACTGGGTCAAAAGATGGGTACCCCAACTTGGCAAGGAAAACAGTTGCCTTCTCCTCAATGTACAAGCCATTCCAGAGTGAAAGTCTGCCTGACGACATGGGAAATGACTCCTGGGGATGAGTCTAGACTTTGCACCGTGGGACTGACAATGCATGCTTGAACAAAAGAGGGAAAAGAAGTGTAACATAATAAGGCATCCATGGCCAAGAGAGATCAGATGGAATCAAGAGGCTATTCTGGAGGCTGCTCTTATGCAAGTTTCAGTTAGACAGTTCTAACTGCCATGGTTTGCCAACCCCCAACCAACAGCACTCCTGTTGACTCTTAAGAACACCTAGGGCTTGAATTGAGACCCTATAAAGGTTTTATGCACTAGGTTTGCCTTCCTGGAACATATAATTCCCAGAGGGTTCCTAGGTCAGTTAAATATGGAAACTCAGAGGGACCAGCCTGTCCAGGATTATCAATTAATTACACTCCCCTATCCTTTAGCACTGATAACCCTTCTCAACGTGAAAAAGTCCGAACATGCATTACAGAGATCCTTATCGATAGGGAGAAGGATTAAAGGAGAAGGAGGAGGGATAACAGAGAAAATGGGCTTAAATAAATGAGTATGACTGCTGAATCACTACATTAATATACCTTCTAGCCTCCATGTTTTGGAGCAGGTAGAAGGAAAAACCTGAGATGGTGGAATGGTGACCCATGACAAAATCTGAGATCTGTTCTATAACTACTTGTTGAAGTGTGCTTTATTGCTTGTTTCTTTCTTTGCTTTGTACATACACGTGTTAGTTAGGTCCAGGTGTCAACGTGGCCAGGTGATGAGACCCCATTGTTCTGTTGTTGTGGACTTAAATCATCATATGTGAAATTCATCGATGGCTGATTACACCTGCCTTCAGCTAAGGGGAATGAGTGAGGTTTAATTTAATTAGCTGGAGGCTGAAAAGAGAGAGGTCAGAAGAGCACAGCATCTCAACACGCCTCATTTTAGAGCTCGGAGCTCAGACCCAGACATCTGGAGATGCAGAAAGGAATCTTCCTGTGGAAAGCCCTTTGAAACCAGAAATCAGGAGTGGAGCCCAGCAGACGTCCACCGTGTGTGCCTTCCCAGGTGACAGAGAAAGCCATAGGAAAGGCAGCTGCCTTACCCTCTGAAGAACTATAAATTTGTAACTAAATAAATCCCCTTATTAAAAGCTGATCCATCTTTGGTGTGTCGCATTCTGGTAGCTTTAGCAAACTAGAAAAATATGTTATATTTCACACTTTTTAAAAAGTTAAAAAAAAAAAAAGGTGGGGTGGGGAGGTGGGTACCCAACAAAAGCAGCTGCCTCCCTCTTGCTGCCCCATCAGCAAACACACACACACACACAGCAGCAGCAGCAGCAATAAATGGTCAACAACGAAAGGCACATCAGATCCTTGCCATCTCTCCCAGGTTAAGCTCCAGTGCTGATCAGATGGAAACCAACTGGGAAATAGCAGAGCCCAAAGGCTCTGGTCCACATCCCCCAGTGCTTTGATAGGACACCTTTCCCAACACCTCTTCACTTCCCCCTGCTAAACCTGTGCCCTACTAAGAAACATTGATGAACTTGTGCCCTATCATATTTACACATTTGTGTGTGATTCTGGATGAACATGCCAAAGTGAGAAGAGCTTTTCAGTAGGTGGCAAGATTTAAATTCTGATCAACAGAATAAGCCAAAGTTCAGGGGTGCTTTAATTTGGGGAGAGAGGGGGCTAGGAAAACAACATAGATATTTTTTTAAACCCACACACATTACATTTACAAGTAGTCAACTGAATAACAATTGCTTTTTAATTGATATTAAACCTCAAATTTAAGTTGTTATGAAATTAGCATCATTTTACAATTCACTAATGGGACCTCATAAAAAGGTCAGTGTTTATTTTTCAATTTTGTTTCTTCCTCTTTTCAAAATAAGTTTCTCATAAGGGAGTTTCTTTGCTGTGATGTGGCAGTGACTGCACAAATCTACATGTGATATGATGTTGCTGAGGTATAAAAAACAGCCCATGTTCCATAAAAGTCTGCACCTCAGTTAAGAGTGTCGTGCCAACATCATTTTCCTGGTTCTGACAATATGCTATAGTTATGCTAGATATTATCAATGGGGAAAAGCTGGAGTAGAGATAGATAGAAACTTGACAGATTCTGCTACTTCTTGTGAATCTTAAATTATTTCAACATTTAAAAAGCTATAATAAAACAGGACAGGCCATGGTGGCTCAGCAGGCAGAGTTTCTCAAATGCCATGCCAGAGACCCAGGTTCGATTCCTGGTGCCCACCCATGTGGAAAAAAAAAAGTTATAATAAAAGAATTCAGTTTCTTTGCCTGTTTGGTTTTACCTTAAGCAAGTGGCAGGCGATTATTCTATTTGCGGTGACATGAGCCTCAAAAAAAATCTACAGACTGTTTTCTTTAAAAAGCATTCACTCATTAGCACCTGTTACTTGTGCAGCATTGTATTAAATTCCAAAAAGGTACAAAATAAGTATAAGACATGGTGAAGATATTAATCAATATTAACTGTCTATTCCCTTCCTCAGAGGAACACTAATTGAGGCAGCAACATTTACCTACTATGCAAATTCTCTTACACAATCCCTCAAGTCCGAGGCAGCTGACAATAAACATAGGTCATGAATGAGGGAAGGAAGTTCCTAGAATTAACCCACAATTATTACCTCAGGTAAGCAGTTGTCAGGTAACAAGCTCTGTGGAATAATGCGCTGCTGTTGCAATGACCCCACTACTTAACATAAAGCTGGTCCTAGGCTAGACCATCTTTCTGCTGATCAGCCTCTTCTTTTCCCTTCCAAGGACTCAGTGCTCTCCATGCTAAGGCACCAATCACTGATACCTGCTAGAACTACTCGGATTTTAAGAGGCAACTGAAAAGGCTGCAAGAATGAAATTTCCAACTGTGCAATTTTAGGATAAAACAAGAGATATTTTGGAGTACAGTAGTCTTTGCAGCACACCTAAAATCACCCAAGAGTGGACATCTGCTTCACCTACTAAAATAATGTGTGTCCTAGGCAATTTTATAGGAAGTAAAGTCAAGACCAAAATGAGGGGTGCTAAGGACAGGTTCCTAGAATGCCAAAGACCATGCAATGAACATGCCAATGGTTTTTATCTTTCTGAGATGCTTCCTCTAATAAGGAACAGAAGAAAAATGGATTAATGAGCAAAGAATAAGGTCTTCAGTTACAGTGAAATCTCAGCATATGATTACCCAGGAAAGATTATTCCAATCCTTCGTGAAACAGAAGCTGTGTCATTGCTGTTAGCCTCCCACTGTCATTACCTGCAGGTGGCTTGGGCTTACAAGCAGTATGAAACTTCCCCCTTTCTCTTGCTGCTTAAAGGTTAAACAACTAGGATAGCGCGAACCAGGACAAAGAAGCTAGAATCTCCTACTCTGAATAAGGGTCCCAGTTAGAATAATTTTTTTTTTTAGGAATTCCTTAGTCACTTAAAGACAAGAAGACTCAGAAATATGTGGCATCTGTGAGAATGAACACCAGCAAAGAATGAATGAGTTGCTGAACTCTCCCTTCTGTTTCACACCCAGGCTATTCCCTCACAAGCTCGTATTCATTCGTCTTTAAACAGCCAACTCAGCGGTTACTCTTCCAGGAAGCCTTCCTTGCTCCCCACCTTCTCCTTTCCTGGACTTTTCCTTTCTGCATGGGAATATTCCATTGTAGCCAGCATTCCTGATGCTGGGGTAATTTATTTGCTTATGTATCTGGCTCCTTTCCTTGCTAGACTGTTATGTCCCAGAGCTCAGGGCTTTGCTTCTGATGTCCATGTTCCCTCTAGCATGTGGCCTGAGTAGGAGGCCCTCAGTAAATGTTTAAAGTAGGAAGAAAAAATAAAAGGGTGGAGGCAGGAGCTGGAGGGGCCTGAAAACACTGATTATAACCCAACTGCACAAAGGTGTTGGCAAGCCTAATAGAGAACTCTCATCTTCCAGCATGGCTTTAAATGGCCCCAAGATCCTGTAAAGGTAAATAACTTAAATATTGTGTCAATTATATCAGCTACAATATTACTATAATCTCTAGAGGATGCAGTGTCCTCCAAAGACTGATTTATTGGCTCCTCCCATGTCCCATGGGAGTCATCTCACCCACCAAGTGTATGGGGAAGAGTCTGGGTCTTTGAAGAGGCATGGTCTAAAGATGGTAAGATTCACCAGTGGGGGAAGCCAACTGACTTTTCTAGCCCCAAAGGCCAAAGCCCTCAGGGTTTTACAGTAGATTCAGAATCTCATAGGAGGCTCTCCCCAAGGGCATTTGATTTCTCTGTGCCATTAGGCATCACAAAACAAAATGCCTAAAACTAAATTAAAAGTCCTTTGTCTTCCACTAGTGCATAAATATTTTTCTCTTTATGTGAGAGCTATTTTCTGTAACTGGAAGAGGGAGGCAATGTCAGGGAAGCCAGAGTGGAAATAATACATAGAGATGACTGAAGTCCCAATTCATTCTTCCCTCTCTTCTTTATATGACTGTGCTGGTTTGAAAGGACGTATATACCATAGAAAAGCCATGTTTCAATCCTAATACCATTTTGTAAAGGCAGCCATTTCTTCTCATCCCTATTCAGTACTATATGTTTGAAACTGTAATTAGATCATCTCCCTGGAGATGGTTGTTAAACTGGATTAGGTGGAGGCGTGTCTCCACCCATTTGGGTGGGTCTTGATTAGTTTCTTTAGTCCTATAAAAGAGGAAACATTTTGAAGAATGAAAGAGATTTCTGAGAGAGCAGAAAATGGCACAGCCACGAGAAGCAGAGAGTCCACCAGCCAGTGACCTTTGGAGACGAAGAAGGAAAATGCCTCCTGGGGAGCTTCATGAAACAGGAAACCAGGAGAGGAAGCTAGCAGATGACACCTGTTTGCCATGTGCCCTTCCAGATGAGAGAGAAACCCTGACTGTGTTCACCATGTGCCTTTCCACTTGAGAGAGAGAAACCCTGAATTTCATCTGCCTTCTTGAAACAAGGTATCTTTCCCTGGATGCCTGTGATGGGACATTTCTATAGACTTCTTTTAATTGGGACATTTTCTCGGCCTTAGAACTGTGAACTAGCAACTTATTATTCCCCTTTTAAAAAGCCATTCCGTTTCTGGCATATTGCACGGCAGCAGGGAGCAAACCAGAACAACGATAGTTTTTGTGCTCTAGGTCGGGAAGCTCAGCCCACACTTGACAGTAAGTTAAGCAATAAGCAGCATAAGCTAAAATTCTGGGGATGCGTGCCGAGCAAACGTTCGGAAGGTGGGTCAGGTCTCTCTTTTCAGTCCACTTCTCCAGGAGTCCAATTCAAAGAAGGGGATGTTTAATCAACAATAGGAAAAGACAGCATACCTACAGGAAGAGACCAGAACAGGAGTTTGGTTGAGGAATTGAACCTAAAGGTTCTCCTTGGAAACAAACTAGTTTGACTGCATGTGAACCAAAACGCTTTAATTCTTCAAGTAATACTGAATATAATATATTCCAATCTTTTATAATCTTCAAAAAATGTAGTAACTTTTAAAGCTACTACATTTGTAGTAGACAAAGGCGGTCCCTATCATAGCTTTAAACTCCACTTAGGGAGATAACTTAGCCAAGTCTAAATCATTCAACTTTTCCCTTTCATTTGTTCTCTCAAGTCAGTATATTTTTTGATGGATAGCTCCTTCAAATCATCACTTTCCCTAAAGAGTAAACGGATTTTTAAAATGGGGATATTTTCCAAAAACTCATGAAGTTGTAAAATTTTAGTTGGGCAGGCCACGGTGGCTCAGCAGGCAGAGTTCTCACCTACCATGCGGAGACCCGGGTGCAATTCCCGGTGCCTGTCCATGCAAAAAAAAATTTAAAGTTGCTACAAGCTTCTGAAACACCATGCTCTGTGTGAACAATTCTAGAAAGACTATTTGTAATTAAGCATGAGCTAACTTACAAGTAGAAAAGCAAAGATGTAATAATAATTGTTTATTATGGGCAATCACAAAATTACATGAATCAATACCACTTCTACTCAGATGAAACTATGAACAATACATCACGGTGTGAGAACTACCAAATGAAGCTGTTTAGTGAGCCCGTTTGCAAATGAGCCAGTTTCAGCATAAGGAGGGAGAACTCAAGTTTAATTTCAAGTTTAAAAACAAGTCCCTTAAACATAAGGTATTGTACCTCAGTTAAAAAAATTTATCTTTGTCAATTAAGTTAAATTAATGCAGCATTATCACTGTTCGAAATTGAAAAAATATTAAATTAATGTCATTGTGTCCTAACTCACTGTTAAGTCACACAAAGAGTCTTTAAATTATCAACCTGACATTGAATTCACTGTTTTTCAATGAAGTAGAGATGTTTTAAAATTCGTTGACTGGGATTGTGAACTTGACTCAGCTAAACTGACAAGTACTTAGACAGCCGCTGGGACCTGCAAGGGCTCATTAACTGCTGTTGTTGTTGTTAAATTTAAAGGTATGAACTGAGCCCATGTCTGCAGAACTATCTGCAACCAAACCGTATTTTGCCTCTACATAAATTCTCTACATCTCATATCACTCTTTGCCTTGCCCAGCTCCAGCCATACTTTCCTCCTCTCTGTACTTTTCAAAACACAAAGTTTTTGCTCATCTCCTCTAGACTGCAAGTTCTATGAAGGCAGAAAATGTCTTTGTCTTTAAAATTTGCTGTTTCATCAGAGCTCAGAATACTGCTTGACACAGGTAGATACTCAATAAATGTTTTTAAATGAATAAACAAATAAATGGAGGAAAGAGGGAAGGGAGGAAGGAAGAAAAAATTTAAAGTTCTAACTCAAACTTGCTGACACTGTCTGTGGTCAATAATAGTTTGCTAATATTTTCCTTAATTCATGATTCAGATTGGCATGTTGCTCCCACTTCAATTCCTATGCCTCTATGACATCTGTACTCACATCAAAGGACTCTCATCCCTCTTGTCCCAACATAAGGGATCTCTTGAGAATTTAATATTCTATAATGCATGTACCTGGAAAGAAGTTTGATATCTAATTTTTTACTCACACTTGACCACATACTTCCAATCTCACCTGAAAGCAAAACTGAACATCTATCTGTTTTGCTAGGTTATGTGAAGAAGAAATTGCCTACTCCATGTTAATTCTAATCTCTGCTTCTTATATACATTTAACAGGGGAGTGTCCCTAAACAGATTTTAGCTTATCTATTCAAATCTCCTGCACTTAAAGTATACTTACAGTGAGTATAATTTTTCTGGCTTCCTTAGATATTGGCATATAACAGTCTATATAATTTAAGGGTTAAGAAAAAGGACTCTGGATTCGGACCAGGGACTCAAATTCTTGGTCCCAACTAGCCTTATGATCTCAGGCAAGTTATATCATCCTTCTGAGTCTCCCTTTCTTCATCCATCAAATGGAGAAAATCAGAGCAGGGCTACTGGGTAGGATAAAAAGATAGGTGTGTGCACGGGGCTTGTCATACACAGCACTTTACACAGGTAAGTTCTCAATAAACACAGAAATTGCTTGTAGACCTAGAGAGAGCAAATTAGAACTAAGGTCAGAATGCCTTAAATGACATCTAGCTAAGCCAGTGTTTGACTTAGTGATATATACTGGCTGAACTATGCTTTCCAGTGACTGGCCATGTGGTGGCCCAGCTCTCCGTTCCCTTCTATGTTGAAGTCTGTTCAGGCTGCATGGTGCTTCCTGTACTTTGTGATGCATTTTATAAAATACCTTTTCACGGAGTCTACTGTAACTGGAAATGCATGCGGAACAGATATGCTTAATTAGGAAAGCGCCTGTGTAAGTCGATGCTGGCTCCCACTTGCGCCCTTCTCCAGCAGTCCTACACCAGGTACATCTGTGCATTGTCATTTCTGTTTACAAGAGCAACCTGGAATGACTGACTCTGGGTTTACAATCTGGAATGCAGATTATAACCGCTCAGATTGTTGACTTGTTTTGTGTAAACTGCTCTTGCTTCTTGCACTCTCATTTAGAAAATAGCTTTCTTTTAACTGCATAATATCTGAACATCTTCGGTTGAACACTTTGCTAATTTCTGACAAGAAAAGGCCAGAACGGAATGCCACGCTGCTGCAAACTGGCTAGTACGTATTGGCTTAACTTTATCTGATTTGGTCTATTTGCGGAGAGGAAGAAAGAGATATTTGGGCTGCAAAATGCCAACCCAATTCCCCTCTCTCGGTTCCGATCACACGAGAGTTGCTCGCTCAGATTTTCTTCAAAGCTGTACTACCCTACCCTACTCACATCCCTCCCTAACCGGGAGTTGACATAAATGGTCAGTTCTCATAAACCTCACCAGGCATTAAAGCTCTGTGCCAGAATGAAAGCCTGTTAGAGAAGAGCTAATATTGAAACCCAATCCTGGAGCCTACGTCCCCTTAGCTTCCACTGGCCATTTCAGGGCTTTCCATAGACAAACACAGAGTAGAAAAGCTTGTATTAAAATGCCTTTGTCTTCCATTTAAAAGCACTTTTTTTTCTCATTTGTGTTACTGCAGCTATGAAGTTTGTTAATAATTAATGTACAGGCAAGAGCTAACCAAGTACACGGAACCCGCAATCTGACCCGGAATAGCACTGAGACTTATTTTTATAGCAGTGTTAAGTGCATGCAACGGCAGCTTATGTTTACCTTTGAACTAATCCTCATTCTGTCAACTACTGTGAGATCCTGGAGCAGAGGCTGAGCAATCCTAGAGCTCAGTGGTTATGCCATCCTCGGCCACGCTCAGCGGGTAATTTTCCTTAAGTATAGATGTGCTTAAATGGCACCTACCAATTATATCTCTTTGTAAGGGTGCTAGTGCGGCATGCCCACTTGCCCAGATGCATGCATGCTCCCACCTCCACAGAGCCTTCTCCTTGCCTCTCTAGAAGCACTAGGGTAATTATTTCCAACCCCCTCCCCAGGCACAGAGGCAGCTGAGAGAATTCGGTGACTAGTTCAGTTGTCACTGTTCTCTACTCTGGCTCTTAAAGCTGAGCCAGAGAAAACCTCTTCTCCAGGCAAGACCGCCCCTCTGCTGCATCTCCAGAAAAACAAGACGGACATCTCTGATACCGCCCCAGATTCTCAACTTCTCATAGACACCCTCATCCAAAAGTCACCTATCAGAGATCATTTCAGAGAAAAACAATTACCACATTGACCATGTGATCCAAAAACTCTGTTGCTCTCTTACTAATTTTTTTGTCTTACAAATTCAGTCTTGAAAAGAATATGACAAAGTCCCCTTGGAGAAATAGGGAGAAAGGAGGAAATATTCAACTTCCCCATTGGAGAATTTCTGATATTCTCGCAAGTAGTGGGGACAACCAGATCAACAGGCTGAGCCTTCGATCTTGGGGGTTGTCCCCATGAAGCTTATTCCTGCAAAGGATAGGCTAAGCCTACTTAAAATCAGGCCTAAGAGTCACAGAAAACCTCTTTTGTTGCTCAGATGTGGCCTATCTCTCTCTAAGCCAACTCTGCAGGTGAACTCACTGCCTTCCCTCCTCCGTGGGACATGACTCCCAGGGGTGTAAATCTCCCTGGCAACGTGGGACAGAAATCCAACAATAAACCAGGACCTGGCATCAAGGGATTGACAAAGCCTTCTTGACCAAAAGAGAGAAGAGAGAAATGAGACAAAATAAAGTTTCAGTGGCTGAGGGATTTCAAACAGGGTCGAGAGGTTATCCTGGAGGCTTTTATTAAGCATTATATAGAGATCCCTTTTTACTTTATGGTGAATTGGAGTGGCTGGAGGGAAGTACCTGAAACACTTGAGCTGTGTTCCAGCAGCCTTGATTCGAACATGAATAAAGATACACATTTACAATGTGAAAGAACAGGGGAAAAAAAGCATATGACAGGCCATGGGTTCTAAAGTTCTAGCGTCAGATAATAATATCTATAAGGGTTTGCAGAAATAAACCATGGGTAAAGGAAAGACAAAGACAGAGATACCAGAGGGAGAAGTCAGAGATACCAGAGGGAGTTAGGTAAGGATGAAGGTTCAGATAATAAATCTGAATTGTACCAGCACAGGCCCTGCACTCCACATTAAAATACACTCTACTATTTGTAATGACTAGATGTCAGATTTGTTATATTTTCCCTCTCTCTTCCCTTCTCCCTCTCACACACTCTGTTTTCTTCCCTTCCTCTTTTCTTATTAAAGCAAACGGTTAAGGAAATAAGAGCAACCTCTACTAGTCAAGGCATAGCCAAAGGGCTTTAGCACTCTTGCCTCCAACATCCTTAATTCTCACCCCCACTTTTTTTTTCTGCATGGGCAGGCACCAGGAATCGAACCTGGGTCTCCAGCATGGCAGGCGAGAACTCTGCCTGCTGAGCCACTGTGGCCCACCCATCCCCACACTTTCTGAAGGAGAATAAAAATGACAGACAACTTCCGACAAGATGATTCTCTGCCATTATTTTTTAAAGATCAGTCCAGATCATGATGTTCCTTTCATTTGCTAATTGGTTTCATAAGCCTTCTTCGTTTTCTTGTTTTCTATTCTTGTTTTCAGGGCAATTGCCGATGTATGCACAGTTGTGGATTTTATTTTAAGTAATTTGTAGTTGACTATCGTTTATTTGTGCAATTGGTGTAATTAAATCTAATTACATAATTGGTGAAAGACTGAGTAATCACATAATTAGAATGTGCAATAATAACTGTTGAAATCCCATTGTTATGACGTGAAATGATACAATTATGATGTGTAACAATGCAGTATAATTCACAGGGTACCCCGCAAAGAGTGAAGACAGCTCCATGGAATGCAGCTAAGGTTCGGAGACCTGGCAAGTGGCTTCAAGTACCTCTACTTGGGTTTCCTATTCTATCTCACTAATCTGACCCTTGATGATGTTTATAAATGCTAACAGAAGACAGCCTGAGAGGCACCAAGAGGGTATATGTGAGGGCAAAAGAATTCAGTCACAAAGACCTGATCACCAGTACAACCATCCCTAAAACTTAAAGCAGGAACTGCAAGGAATGGACTTGCATTTCTGAAACTTTCATTCCTGCATGCCAATTTTAACGTGTGAAATTGCAACCAGGGCACAAGCTCCAGGTTATGAAAATGTCTACTGATCACATACACTCACATACACAATTGCAAGTGGTTTTTGTAATTACGACAGGACAGTCTTCCCCTCCACCCCATGTCCTGTTATGTTCTATGTAAGTGTGACACAGATTAGCCATCTGCAATGTTGGACACTCAGCTCCGACGTCTGCTAGCTGTCGGTGACCTTTACCTTCACTCCAGGTCACAGACCCCCTGCTGCGGCCATTCCCTGGGCTCTGGTCATCAGCTGCAAATGCTAAAGGTCCAATGCCTCAACCTCAAACACCCCAATTTTCAACCACAACCTTCCACCCATTGGGTTCAACTGCTCCAGCGTCCCCCATTCACATCATTCAGCAACCTCCAAGAAACCTCCAAATCCCCCACCCCACTGCCAGCCATCTGCTCCCAGCCCCACTTCTGACCCTCCTTGTTTCCACAGTCCAACTCTGCCAACACCTCTTTGCAGCCTCCTCAATCCTTATCAGAAGCCCTGCCCACGACAAACTCAGCTGTTCCCCAGCTCCACACCTATCCCCAGCAGCTGAAAGTCCCTGAAAAAAAATCACACAACTGAAACGACCAACCTTTCCTTTAAATTCATGACCTCAAACTGCAAATTGACTCTCAAGGCTGACTGACAAACTGCTATTTTTCTCAAATTGGTTTGCTTACTGATTTTCCAAGGCCACTATTTCATCCTTTCTCTTCTATCATCTTACCTCCCATGTTCCATAACATCATTAAAAATAATCCAAAAAATCAGACAAAAATCTCACTCTTTTCCCTAGCACTAGATCTGCAATCCTGCTTCCACAGGCACCCGGTCTTTGGTAGAGGAAAAGACTGTCTCCTAGTAGGACTGGCCAGGCCTTCCACAGTTTCTCTGGAACGCTTCTCAGAAAAGACTTTAATCTCGCAGATCTGTTCCTTTACTGCCATTTTACTGAATCATTGGCGTCAAAATACAAGCATGCTCAACTACCTTCCACTTCATATAACAGAAAACGTTCTTGATCCCACATCTCCCTCAGCTACCCAACTCTCTTCATTTCTTTCTAGCCAACCGAATTTCCAGAAGACTGCCATCTGCATTCCCTCATGTGTTTTCCCCCAGCCTACCAACCCTTGGCCTCCCTTCTTACCACTTACTAAGTCTATTGCTTCATCAAGGATGCCGACGAGCCCACTTTGCAAACTCTTCATATGATTCTGTATCCTTATCTTCCTTGAGGTCTCAGTAGCATTTGGCAGCTGACCACGCTCTCCTTTTTGAAAATCTCTCTTCTGACTTCTGCCGTCCCACCTTCCCTAGCTATGTTCTTTCTCAGCTTCCTGTACAACTCCCCCTGTTTACTCAATCAAGCTGTAAATGCCAAGGTCCCTTGTGCCCTCATCCTGGGCCTTCTCCTCTTCTCTCCTCACTCGTTCCCCTGGAAGACCACAACAATTCCTGTGGACTCAAAAATCAACTTTATAATTCCAAAATTTCTGTCTCCTGGACAAACCTCTACTCCAATCTGTGCCCTCTTATGTCGAACTTCCTAAGAACCATCTCCTCCTTCATGTCTCACAGCCTTCCCAAACTTAACTAATCCAAAACAGCAATATTGATTGCCGCCCGCCACATGCAGTCCTTCCCTTCTCAGTAAATGGCACCACCATCTACCTTATTGAAGCCAAACACCTAGAAGGACCCTTGATTCTGTCTTTTCTGCCTCAAATCCATTCATGAGTCCTGTCCAAATGTTCCTCTCCTCTTTATCTTCCTACTTTACCACTCCCTAGGTGAAGCCATTGTCACCTCTTATTTGACTGGTCTTCCATTTATTCTTCAGAACATGATACAACCTGAAATTCACTTTTATATTCATCTGTTTATTTTTGCTGTTTTTGGTTGTTTGCCTGTCTCCCACAACAGATTATGCTTGTTGTTTTTTTATAATCTGAGTTTTTTTTTTTTAATTATGAGTTTTATGTTTATTGGTGTTTCCCAACATCTAACATAGACCAGCTGGTGAAGTTTCTGTTGAATCAATACCTAAATGACCACAGAATTGGCACTATAAGTTCCAGAATATAAGTTCTTGGTAAACTAAAGGTTACCATGAAAGCTGGAGCCAGATAGAGCTAATTATACTAGAAGCTAAATGCTCCTCAAAACATTCAACATGGAGATCTATATGACCCAGTTATTCCACTCCTAGGTATATACCTAAGAAAAATAAAACATAATTTCATGCAAAAACCTGTACATAAAAAGCCATAGCAACAGCATTCATAATAGCCCAAAAGTATGAATCAACCTAAACATCTAACAACTGATGAATGGTTAAACAAAATGTGATATATCCTTATGATGGAATATTACTCAGCCGTAAGATGGTGTTCTAGTTTACAAGCTGCTGGAATGTGATATACCAGAAATGAAACGGCTTTTGAACAGAGGAATTCAATAAGTTACAAGTTTATAGTTCTAAGGCTGTGAAAATGTCCAAATTAAGGCATCCAAGGAAAAGATACCTTGGATCAAGAAGGCTGATGACCTTTGGGGTTTCTCTCTCAGCTGGAAAAGCACATGGCGATGTCAGCTAGCTTTCTCCCTAGGAGTCTTCAATGGCTTCCCCAGGGCTCTGTCTGCTCTGTTGGTTCTGTCGGTTCTGGTGGCTCTAAAGCTTTTTCCAAAATGGTTTCCTTTTAAAAGGCTCCAGTAAGCAAGCCCACCTTGAATGGAACCCATCTAATCAAAAGTTACCACCCACAAATAGGTGGGTCACATCTTCATGGAAACAATCAGAAAGGTCCTACCCGGCACTACTGAATAAGGATTAAAGGGCATGGCTTTTCTGGGGTCCACAACAGCTTCAAACTGGCACAGAAGGATTAGAGTACTGACACATGCTCAACACTGGTGAAATCTGAATATATGCTAAGTGAAAGAAGCCAGTGACAAAAGTCCACATATTGTTATGATGCCATTTACATGAAATGTCTAGCATAGGCAAATCCACAGAGACGGAAAGTAGATTACCGGTGGCCAGAAGCTGGGAAGACTGGGGGTAATGAAGAGTGATTGCTAATGGGCAAGGGCTTTTTTTTTTTTTTTTTTGGAGTGTTTAAAAATTCTAGAATTAGATTTTGGTGAAGACTGAATAATTCTGTGACTACACTAAAAACTAGTGAATCGCTTTGGGTAAATTTTATGATATATGAACTATATCTCAATAAAGCTATAACAAAAACAAGTACAGTCTGCATCCCTTCAGCTCCAATGCAGACTGTGCAACAGGACTGGATACAAAAACTCAGAAATGGTCAGCACAATACTACCTAACTGTAATGTAATTATGTTAAAATACTGAATGACGCTGCATGTGAGAATGATAGAGGGAGGAGGGCTGGGGACATAAATGAAATCAGAATGATTTGATCAGTGGCTGGAAAAATATTTGCAAGCCCGCTTCAGGGAAAGGTGAGAACGGGGAGAAATTCAACTTCCCCCAAGTTGAATTCTTGATATTCTCACAAGCAGTGTGGACAACCAAAGCTATAAGCTGAGCCCTCAGTCTTCGGGTTTGTTCATATGAAACTTAACCCCACAAAGGATAGGTCAAGTCTACTTAAAATTTAGGCCTAAGAGTCACCCCCAGGAGGGCCTCTTTTGTTACTC
>PVIY010013044.1:0-60204 GCA_004026745.1 Myrmecophaga tridactyla
TGAATATTTTTATAGCCTTGCTTTAATCTGGACATTTTCACAGCTTCAGAACTGTAAACCTGCAACTTAATAAATTCCCCTTTTTAAAATCCATTCCACTTCCAGTATATTGCATTCCAGCAGCTTTTTCAAACTAAAATGCCCATCATTCCTATGTGGAATGTACTAATATTATCCCTACTTTGCAGAAAAGGAAAGTGAAGTACAGAGAAGCTAAGTAACTTGCCCAAGCTTGTCAGTTGCAACAAGTTACCAAGCATTACTTCAAATCATCTTCTCATATATTACCCCAAAAAACCTTTCAGGAGGGTGGAGATTGGATTCCATACCAGGTCTGTCTGACTCCGAACCCCTTGCTCTTTCCACTACACAATGATGTACTTAATTAGCAAACTCATTCATCATAATAATAAATGCAATATAATGGACTTTGTTACATGTGAGGCAAAGTGTTAAATAAGTGTTTTACATCTAATATCTCATTTGCCACCAACAATACTTGGAGTACTTATTATTATCCTCGTTTTAAAAAGAATCACAGAGATGTTACATTAGGCATCTTCTTTGTAAATGATGAAAACAATACTTAGCTCATAGGGTAGTTGAAATGTTAAATGAACAAATGTTATATTAAAGGGCTGAATATATATATATATAATATATAATATGTACGTTATACAATGTAATTTTAAAATGTCTCTATGGATGAGGAATGCTAATCTTATGCCAGGGTATATGAAGACACAGGATAAAAATGAGTGCATTTCCCCAGAGTGCATTTTAACCTGAGATTTGGGGGGGAAGAATGGTAATTAATTTAACTGATAAGTCATTTAAATGTTAAACAAGCAAACAAATATAGATTATTTTTTAAAAGGAAAAAGAGAGTTGATTGTCAGCTTTGTTGTTTTTAATGGCACACTTAAGCTACATCCCCAGATCTTCAGGAGCACCATTAGCTCCTCTGTGAATGGAGAAATGTCATATAAAAATATAAACCATCCTGAATTAAGACTTTGTGTTTATAACTGTGGATTTTAGCAATAGGGTGCTAAGTCCTCCCACCTAGACTAAGAAAGGGGTATAAGTCAGGTCTCGGGGCTGGGAAGAAACCATTTTGACAGCAACTTGCTCCATGCCCCACCTACAGTACAGGAGTTGGAAGAGGTACCCAGGACCCTGCCCAGAGGGACCCCCATCCTGATCATGAAACAAGCCTCACTAAGGGTCCAATATGGCAGGAAACCAGGATAGAGGCAACCTCCGCTCCCCTCCAGCACTGCTGCTCAGAACAGCTCATCTGAGATCTTTGCTTGACAGGATCATGCCATGTGGCTCTCGTGACAGTCATGAAGGTCCCACATTTCTTGGCTTCTTAAACAATGTCATCTCCTTATCTGTTTTGAGTTTTACACCAAACCTCACTCAATAAAATAGAGAGCTGTTGTCATAAAATGTTGCATAGTGGTTAGATGCATGTTATCAATCTGACAAGCCTGGATTTGTATCCGAGCTTGACCATTTCCCTGGTGGTGACTGTGAACAAGCTATTAAATCTTTCTGCACCTCTGTTTGCTCTTCTGATATCTACTTGAATAGGTGGTGAGTAGATCATGACTGGTGACAATATATGTGAAGTACCTGGCATATTGTTGGTACTCAAAAAATGGCAGCTCTTAGCTGGCTGACCCCACGAAGTTATGTTGCAGTTAAAATAACTCCAGGCTAGACAGGGAATGAGACTGCCTTAGGTCACATTACAGAGTCTGACTCATTCAGGAGCCCTTCTGTGCTGGGTCCAGTGCTAACAGATGTGACTGCAAACACTGTCCTTCAGCATAGGCAAGAGGATGATAAAAGCCGACCAGACTTTGTGAGAAATCATCAAATTGCAAGTCTTGGAACTTGCTGAGCGGCAATTGAGCACGTCAGAGCTCCAAGGAGCCCAGGAAGGTGGGAAAAGCAAATACTCCTCCTCCTCTGACCTTGGGAAGTTCAGCCTGCACCCACTAGCTGCCAATTCTGAGCAAAACCTGTGCCGGGTTTTTTAGTCACAGACTGTGCTCCCTACTAAGCCCAGTCATGACTCAATCTAGTGCTGGCCTCTACTCAAACTGCAGAGGCCTGGAAGTGCATAACTGAGGTCTCAGATAGCCCCAGAGAGCTATGTCAACTCAGGAGTCCAGAGCCCCCAGGCCTGATCTAGGGATGCCTGAAATATATCAAGCTAGCCTCCTGGGGCCCTCAGTATCTGCAATACTAGGTGCTGGGGCTTTTGTAGACAAGGCCCAGAGAGTGTGAGAGCTAATTTTAATTTTTAAAAAGTAACTTATTAAGTGCAAAACATTACATGTTCATAATCTCAGTTAATTCTCAGGGCAAACATCATCTACATTTAGAGATAAAGATATGGACTGTAGAATACAGGGTAAAGGATGATATGGTCCATATTTTAAAACTTCAACTTCTGTGTGAGGCCAAAGGAAGGGATGTTATTTGGTGCAAAATTTATATTTTGGGTGGCACATTATCCTATTTAACTTGTATGGTCAGTTTATTTGAACACTATAATTACATGGAATCTTAAATAGGGCATGAGATCCTGTTGGTTTGTACAGGTTAGAGTGATGCCGCAATACATCCCAGATTAATTTGGACCAAGAATAAAAAGGTATTTGCAAAGTCCCCTTGGGGAACTGGGGAGTAAAAAGGAAATATTCAACTTCCCCATCTCGGGAATTCCTGATGTTCTCTCAAGCAGTGGGGACAACAAATTCAATAGGCTAGGCCCTCGATCTTGGGGCCACCCTATAAAATTTATTCCTGCAAAAGAGAAGTTAAGCCCACTTATAATTATGCCTAAGAGTCACCCCTAGAGAATCCCTTTTGTTGCTCAGATGTGGCCTCTCTGTCTAAACCAAAGCTGCAGGTGGACTCAATGCCCTCCCCCCTGTATGGGACATGACTCCAAGGTCTGTAAATTTCCCTGGCAATGTGGAACAGAACTCCCAGTATGAGCTGGGACCCAGCATCATGAGATTGCAAAAGCCTTCTTGACCAAAAGGGGGAAGAGAAAAAAAGAGACAAAATAAGGTTTCAGTGGCTGAGAGATTTCAGACAGTCGAGAGGTTATCCTGGAGATTATTCTTATGCATTATATAGATATCCCTTTTTAGTTTATGCTGTATTGCAATGGCTGAAGGAAAGTACCTAAAACTGCTGAGCTGTTTTCCAATAGCATTAATTTTTGACGATGACTGTATGACTATATAGACTTTACAATGTGACCATGTGATTGCGAAAACCTTGTGTCTGATACTCCTTTTATCCAAGGTATGGACAGATGAGTAAAAAAAATAAAGATAATAAGCAAATAAATAATGGGGGGAGAAAATGGGTAAAAAATGGAGTAGATTGAAATACTAGTGGTCAATGAGAGGAAGGGGTAAGGGGTATGGGATGTGTGAGTTTTTTTCTTTTTCCTTTTTCCTTTTTATTTATTTTTCTGAAGTGATGCAAATATTCCAAAAATGATCATGGTGATGAATACACAAGTATATGATGATATGGTGAGCCATTGATTGTATACTATGTATGGACTGTATGTGTGTGAAGATAGCTCAATAAAAATATTTTAAAACAAAGAAATGGACAGAGAGATTAAACAAGGTTAAGAGGGTGGGTTCTCAAAATTGTGTTCAAGTCTAGGTCCCAACATCGATGAGCATTGGCCTTGTTATTCAACCATCTGGGCATCAATTGTTTTATCTCATGGGATTCTTATGAGGATTAAGTGATTTAAACATGTGCAATGCTTAACTGCAGTCAGACATTAAGTTAAGGATGCTGGTTTTGTTACTGTTGTTTGTTGTTTTATTATTGTGGTTGATTGAATTATGTACCTCAATTTAGCTTGTTTTTAATTCCAAGCCACGCTTTTGTGAGTGTGAACCCATTGTAAATAGGACCTTTAGAAGATATTAACTTTAATATTAAGGTGTGGTGTAGTCCAATTGAAAAAGGGTGGGCCTTAATTCAGATTATCAGAGTCCTTTAAAAGCAGAAGAAATTCAGGCATAGAGAAAATCATGGTGAGAAGCTGGAAGTCAGCAGAAACCTGGAAAAACACAAAGGAACCCAAGGATTGCCAGCCAGAGAGAACACCAGTGACCTCCTCAGGAGGAAGCAAGCCACTTTCAGCCTCTGAAACCATGAGCCAGTAAATTCCTGTGGTTTAAACCAAACCCATTGTGTGGTATGTGTATAGCAGGTATAGTAGCCTAGCAAACTGAGGCAATCATTGTTTGGGGTCATATAACTAAATGGGATTTCCAACCCTAAGGCATTCTACTTCAGATCGTCTTTGTGCTCCTGAACTATATAGTATGGTCACCTGCAGGGCAGGTAATCGGTCCCAAATAACCCAAAGGGCCACATGTCCTGGCTTGCCAGTAGGTTAGACCACCTCCCACCTGGAAAGACCCTTCCCCAACCCTCTCCCCTCTAAAGCTAGACTTAGGCTTGGGTTCCTGGGTAGCTTCCGTCTGCAGGGACTGGAGCCGCAGAGTATGTTCCCTATAGGTACCTTTGCTGTTTTCCTCTCAGCCGAGTAAGCAAAAAACTCCTTCTCAAAAGCAGTGTTATAAGATAAACATGTCTCCAGTATTACAAATGTCATGGGGAGAAATATGAGACCTGAGACACTGCCTTGTACGCAAGTCCAGAGTAAAAGTAAGATTCTTTCTTTGGCCCATTTCTCAGATGGGAAAGCTGACGGTTAGCGAGGTCATTTCTGTAAATTGCCAAGGTTTTGTTGGCGACAATCCCGGACAGTCACATTTTAGTGGAGGGGTTTAGCTCCTGACTCGCTGCATGAACTTGGGACAGTCCATTTCGGCCGTGGGCCTCAGCATCTTCATCCGTGCAATGTGACAGAAACCTGGATTAACAGGAAACCTTTCCAGAGTCCCCAGTTCCTTGCCGAGGGGTTGTCAAAACCCGGCCGCAGGGCCTGGAAAGCTTGGCCGCGCGCGACTACAAGCCCCAGCATACCTCGGGGGGAGGCGGGGTGCAGTGATGGACAGGAGGCTTTGCGAATTGGCGCTCGCCAAGAGGAACGAAGCGGCGCACGCGCAGAGAGCGGCGGGCGGGTGGGCTGGAGGCTGTGGACTCGTCGGAGCCGCTGGCGGTCAGATAGGGGGCGGGAAAGAGGGTCGGGAATGAGGGACCCCGGCTGGAGTCCTGGGTGGTGGCTGCGCGGCGAGGCGAGGTGTCGTGCCGGCGCATAGCGGTCGGCCTGCGTCCAAATAACAAGGTCTGGGGACCGGATCAGAGGGGTAGGATGAGGTGGGGGTGGGGCATTAGGGGCAGGCTCTGGAGGGATTCGATGGGGCTGGGGAACGCTGAGGAGCTGCAGCTGGGATTGTGGGGGCTCAGGGAAGGTTTCCTGTGCAGCATTTCGGGAACTGTGAGGTAATGTGGGGCTCTGAGGAAAGACGGAGTGCAGTATCTGAGGACCCTCGAAGGATCTGGGATGCCAGATTTGGATAATTGGAGGGAATTTGGGGGCCTTGATGAGATTTAGGGTGCATGATCTCAGGATGTTTCAGAAAATCTGGGTGTGTATCCATTTGGGGGGTTAAGTTCTGAGATCACAGGGCGCAGGAACGATTTTAATTGGTAAAGAAGGAAGGTTTTCCTGAGTAGGATCCAGAAAAAATTGAGAGGTGAGTTTTGGGGGGATCAGTGAGATGTAGTGTCTTGCTACCTAAAAGAAGGGACCTGGCCAAGGTTTGAAGTCAACACGTGATATGGGGTGGATGAAAAGAATGAGCAACCTAATAGAATGCAGGGGATGGGGCTAAAACTGATGGAGGTCAGAAATCGAAGGTGAGGATTGGGTGTTTGGAAGAGGTAGGGGTGCGAAACTGAAGCCTGCAGAGATTGGAAGTAGAAATTAAGGGAACTGTGTTAATTGGATTTGGAACATAAGGATGAAGGTTGCAGTACAGCGCCCAAAAGATTGGAATTTTGTATTGTAAAAGGACTGGGAACAGAATTTGGAGAGGATTGAAGGGGAGTGAGGAGTAAAGGATCATAACTGACACATGGAATTAAAAGGCTCTGAATAGGTTGGTGGGTTGGTGTCTCTGACTGCTAAAGGAATTTTCCTGAAGTCTTTGTATGGGAACAGAGGGAGTTCTGGGAATCCTAGGACCTAAAGGTGATATATGAAAGTATGTATGAAAACATGAAGCTTAACAGTTTAGGGGTTCAGGAAAGAAGTCATAAGTCTTCAGAGATCAGGACTCCTAAAGGAGCCTAACTTTCCCTATGAGGGGCACAGTCTCCTCCACTTATTCACCAAAGTTCTCTTATCATGAGGCAGGCATGCCACTGCCACCAAGTCCACTCTGACCCTGGACTAGCTGAAAGTGGTGGGCCTGGGGAGAAGGAGAGAAATCAAAGAAGGGATAAAGCAAAAAGCTATTCAAAGTCATCCTCCTAAATGCCCCCTTCCCTGCCCTCCAAGCTGCAAGGTTCTAGAGACCTCCAAGGAAATGAGGAAACATTTTCTCAGGCCTTCTTTTCCTCATCAATTCAATAAGCAGATTGAATGAGATCATATGTAAGGACCATTACAGCTCAAAGCAGTCAGTGTCTTTGTGAATGAGGCACCTGGACAGGGAGAAAATCTAGGGAAAAAGGTAACTCACATTTACCAAGCATTTAGTTTTGTGCCAGGCTCCAAAGCAGTTGTTCTTAAGCAGGGGCAATTTTGTCCCCCAGTGGATATTTGGCAATTTCTGGAGACATTTCTGGTTATTCAAACTGGAGAGGGGGTGCTACTGGCATCTGGTGGGTAGAGACCAAGGATGCTGCAAAACATCCTATAATGCCTCCACAATAAAGAATTATCCATCCCCAAACGACAGTAGTGTAGAGGTTTAGGAATCCTGACTCTTATTTTTCTTCACTTTTTATTGAGTTACTTACCCTCTTTATACCTAGGCTTTGCATCAGTAAAAAGGGATTAATAACAGGACCTACATTATGATTTCAGCCCATTCCTCTCTAGTGAAAAAAAAAGGATTGCCCAGTGGGTATTACCAAATACCAAATAGAACTCTAAAGGGGGGCAGGTTAATTTATCTGGTTAGGTAAGGTGAACTGGATTTTGTTCTTTGTTTGCTCTTAGACTAGACCAGTGGATGGATAAGAGGAGGAGCTTGAGGTTAGATGGTAGAATGGGGTACAAGGGACTAAGGGAGGTATAGAAGCCATTGGCTAGGAAAAAAACCTTCAAAGCAGGGACTGAGGCTAAAGGCAGTCAAAACACGAAAGGAGAGCAACTACTGTGGCCTGAAGGCTCTTTTTTTGGGTATCTTTCCCCTGGGACAGAATAGCAGTTTTAGGTCTGTCAGCTCAAAGACTAGCTACAGCATTGCTGAAGCCAGTTCAGATCTGAGGGCCAGAGATTTAGCTACAATATCCCATTCCCTCCTCCCCAAACGGGAAATAGGTAATGGGAATCAGAGGCCTGAAGCCGAAAATCCTTACTCTACTACTAATTTATTGTGAGACCTTGGACAAGCACTTGCCCTGTCAGCTTCAATCTATTAAGAATATGAACTGCCATTTAAAAAGAGTGCTTATTATGTATCAAGTACATATTGTGCATTATCTCATTTAATCCTGCCAATGATCTAGGTGTTATTCCCCATCTGACAAGGTGCTATTCCCCATTAGATGAGGAAACTAACAGGTTATATGATTCTTCTAAGGCTACAGAGTAAGTGCCAAAGCTGAGATGAGAACCCAATGATATCTGACCCCAAAGTTACATTATACACCTTACGAGAAAGGTTTTGAGAGCACAAATGTCTGCATCTGGAGAGTGGGTGATACACAGGATCCTTGAAGCTGATCACTGCCCAGGTACACTTCTAGTAGAACAATCAAATTTTAAAATTATTCCTAGGTTCCTTTACTAACCTCTTAGCCAAACTCCCTATAGGTAATAACAGCCTAAGTAGTCAGTGAACTATAGCATGTATTTTGAATTGGTGTGATTTTATGGTTTACAATTGACATACCTGGATTTGAACCCCAGGTCTATTGCTTATCAGCTTTGAAACCTTGGGGAGGTTACATTTCTTTGAGCCTTGATTTCCTTATTTTTAAAGAGGTATAATCCATATTTCACAGTATTATGAGAATGAAAGATAATGGATAAAAGGTGCCTGACATTCAATAAACAGTAGTTGTTTTATGAGAGGTAGCAATTACAAGAGGAAGACAATGCTGGAAGGATGTTGTTTTGCCAGAATTCGGTGACCTTCTTTCAATCTCCCCAAAAAATCTCCCTTTTTGTACCTTCTGCAGGATCTGCTTACTGATGCTTTAGTCAGAATCTCCTGAGAACACGTGTCAGAATGCAGAGAAAGGATTGAAGGAGAATTGAGTGGGTTGAGATGAGTTTGAGGTCCTTTGAGAGAAGGCTGTTGATTTTGCTCTTGACCTTTTTTTCTCTTTATTTATTGGCAGCATTATTATTACCCAAATGTTTGTGGACGATTCGAGGAAACTTTTCCAAGTCCTCCAATTTTAACGGAAGAAAAGAACAGGCAAGAGGCATGTGTTTTCCCAGCAAACCCTATTATTGACTTAACCTGCCATTGACAGAGTTTAGCTAAAGTTTCCTTGTCAACAAACACATCTTCTGGGTTATGTGTTTCCTACTGGCATAAGTTTGGAGTCTTGTCTGGGTTTCCTTATAACCTCCTACTTGTTGAGTTTATCTTAACCGTCTGTAGGTGCCTTAAATGCCCTGCATAATGTAGGCTTCATCAGGATCCTCTGGCACACACAGGATTGGGCGAATGTCAGGTGGTGTCCTTACTGATGTCCTTAAAATGAGTCTTGCTAGCCACTCCCACAGAGTGACCATGGGTGGCATGGAGATGGTTTTGTGCTTGATTAGCATTCTGTTAAAATGCACGGGGAATAAATGTGACATAAAAGGAATGTGATAAACCTTGTAAAAAACGAAACGAAAGAACAGTGGAACTAAGGATGTTTATGTCTTTTGAAAAATGTAGTACTGCTTTTTTACATTTTCTAATTTTTAGATGAAGGCCTCTATTTATTTCTGGTTTTGCTCAAAATTTTATCTTCAATGCCTGTCACAGTGTCTGATTCATAGTACGTACTCAGTAAATATTTGTTTAGTTCATTAATTAAAGTTCTCCAGTTTTGCTGATGATTTAGGTCTCCAAGGAAATGACACCAGCATAGGAAGCAGAGCTATTTGGAGAACTATCTCCTGGTGGGGACTCAGACATTGGATGGAGGTTTAAAATTTTAGTTTGTCTCTAATCCTTTGACTCTAAGATCAGTTAAAGCAATCTCCAGCAAAGACTCAGGATTTTTATTTTTGAAAGTTATGTATCTGATGCCTTGGGTATGATTTGCCTGTTGAAAAGTGCCTATTTGTTTCTGTTCATATGCTGGGCAGCTGCAGCCTGCTGCTACTATTACAGGCTATTGTTTACTGCGCAGTTAATCGTATGCCTGGCTTGGGACTGTGCTAAGAAAGTATTTTACATACATAATCTCATTTATTCTTTACAATAACCCTGTGAGGTAGTATTATTTAAAAGCCCCTTTTTATAGATAAACTGGGAACTAGAGAAATTAATTATCTTGACCAAGTTGCAATAAGTGGTAAAGCTAGGATTCAAACCCAGAAAGCCTCATTCCTGAGCTCACTTTCTTAATCTGTAAAATACTGTCTACCCTCAGCTCCTACCTTTTAGACCCAGATCTGCCATATGATTTATGAAGGCTTGTATTCCTCTTCTGGTCTTCTTTTCTTCATCTATATTATAGAGTGATTGGCATAAGATCCTCTTTGAGGTCATTCTAATTGTAGCATTCCATTCTAGTACCTATTAGAAAGAGCTGCAACAGCTTGTTTTCCAGACAAAAAAAGTTCTGAATTGTTTAGCTCCTAAGTTTCTAGCCTGGATGTCTAGTATCCTCAATCAAATCCCTCCAAAGCTGACTAGCCCTTTTATTCATCTCTGTGTGCCTTTATATGCCATAAAAGGAAAGGTTCTTCATCCTTTCAAAATTCTATTTATTTGGTACTAAATGATGATAAAATAGCAACCTTTTATTACATACCTACCAGTTTTGAGAGTAAGCACGTTTTATGCACTACGCCTCATCATCACAGTAACCTTTTTATAAATTAAGAAAACAGGTTTAGAGAGGTTAAGTAACTTACCCACAACTTGCAAATGAAAGTGTTGAGATTTGAACCCGGTTTTGTATGACTCCAAGGTCCATGAATATCTTTATTTTGTTTTGTTTTTTTGCTTGTATCCTACTACCCTGGTTACTTATTTTATGGACTGGGAAAATCCAGAGGTGCCAGAAGCCAGCTAGATCAGGATGGGATTATTAGAGAGCTTTCCTGAGTTTTACGGCAACCAGAGCAGACATAGCTTAAGGGGGAGGAGCATATCTGGAACTGAAGAGCTGGGGTTGTATCAGTATGAGAAGTGCATGAGATCTAAGGGGTTAGCTGAGGTGATTGAGATGAGATGAGAGACCAGGAGTTGAGGGTACAGAGTACATAATATGAAACAGAAGTTCAAGGATCACATGAAGGCATCCAAGATCATGAATAGCATGTTGGACGTTCATTCTGATTGGTTGCAGATTGTATGGCTAGCAGAAGATGGACAGCTAGTTTAAAGGCTTGATAAGTTAGACAATAAGACAGTTCCACCTGTCTAGTCTTTTCAGGGAAACTGAGGTCAAATAGACTTTCCATCTGAGGCATTCACAATACTTAACAATAATGACCAGATGTGCACTTTTGAAAGAGAGCAACTGCATTTGCCTGTCATATGGCTGCAGTTCAAGCAGGGATCTTTCTGAAAGCAGTGTTCCCAGTCCTGGAAATGGGAGGAGTGTTTCTGGCTTTTTCTAGGTCTGAGTCTACATGCTTTAGTGATGGAAACTCGAATTTACCTGGCAAAGCATGGCAGCTTCGAGGCAGGAATCCTTGACATTCTCTTCTGCCACAGAGAGCCTGGTGAAGCTGCAGACAGCTATGGATGTGAGCACAGTGAAATCTTTTTTTCTTTTTCAAGCTTAGAGCTTAGGGAAGCAGGAAGCTTTTTAATTGAAGGAGGTAGCAAGAACTGGGGAAAGAATTTGCTGGTATTTTACAAGTTGGCAGCCTTCTTTAATTAGCTGATAGGCAGTGCCAGCTCTGGGGAGAACAGATGTCCCTATGCATTGTAAGGTAACATGCTCTATATCCAAACACCAAATGGTGCCCTCTGTCTAATGTCTCAGATGATAAAAAGAGGACTGAAGCTATTTAGAATTGAGATGGTTTGCATGGATCTTGAGTTGAGGTTCCTAGCAGTTTTTCTATTATCTTGTCCTAGATACATGGCATTTAAGATTTCAACATTCACTGTTTAATATATTCACATGAAGCGTTATAGGTTCATGTTATGTTGTAATTTGTTATTTTGTTGAGGTGTGGACTTGAGTCATAATTGCAAGGCTGGTAATGTGGGAGTGGGTCACTCAACTAATAAATCAGTCTAACCCATGCCATAGCAGCTCAATCTCATAATTGTACTATTGTTTCCTTTCCCTTGTGGAGAATATTAAATGCTTTAAGGCATTGTTTCCCAGAGCATGATCTAGGGAACATTAGTTAATAAGAGTTATATGACAGTTTAAAAAAAATGGCTTTAGGTAATGTTGGACTAAACTTAGATCTGTACTGTAGGACTTCTCAAAAATTTAATGTTGCTAATGTGTTCTTTGAAGAAGGTATCTATATTTTGTAGTTTTCTCAAACCTGTTTGACCAAAGCACATTATTTTGGAAAGGACTAGTGTTTCACAGAATATACTTTGACAATACTCTTCTAGAGGTATTTAAAAATGTGGTTGTTCACATAGTCATTGATGGCTTTTGATGATTGACATTGATATGCTACATAGATGGTCTGTTATTAACTCAGATTCTCTGCTCTCTCTACAGACTTGGGTTCTGGTTTGTAAAGTAAGGGAAATGTAGTGGGTTGGGGTCAGAAAGACCCAGGTTCATATGTTGGCTCCACCTTCTTTGAGCTGAGTGACCTTGAGCCAGTTTTTCTGAGCCTAGTTTCCCCATCTGTAAAATAGGATCATAAAAAATACCTACATCTTAGAGTTATTATGAGTATTAAATGAGATTAAGTGTATGAAACATCTTGTGTTGTGTCTATCACATAATAGGCAGTAAATGAATACTGTTTCCCTTCCTGCAGAAGGTCAAGCCTGTAGGGAGGTAGGACTGAATTTAAATAAATTGTGCATGTCTGCTGCTGAATGTTTTAGATTGTATTCCAAAGCTAAATTTGGGGAAATTTTGTTAGGATGTGTATCTTTGCTTTGACTTCTATCTATATGCCTAGAGAAAGAGTTGATCACATTTGCAAAGCTTTTCTCAGCTTGCAGCATTGTTTTTAAAACCAAGCTAACTTGCCCTCCACCTCCACCTTCTTCTTGGTTGACCATCTGCACATCATGAGACTGCACAGGTGCAGCTGTAGGCTTTGAGTATGAAAATGCTAAATTTACCCATGTGCCTTATTTGCTACATCTGTTCATTTTGATTTTAGGTATAAATTGATAATGACATAAGCTGCAGAGCACTGAGATCTCTGTGGTTCTACTTCATAAGTAGATGTGGATTGAGGAGGGTGGAAGTATTCTTCTTAAACAGTAGGTAAAGAAAGGAGTGACCCAGGCCAGAAATAAACTGTCTTGATAAGGTGCCACCACTTCCTACATCATCCAGCCTTGAGTCCTTGGTCTTCTGGGGGCTCTCCACAACTCCCTTCCACCTGACTCCTCTAACCCAGTCCACTCAGCTTTCAGTCTCACTGATTGAACTTCTGTAATATTGCCCAAATGCAATCTTTCCATTTCTTCCCTAGTTCAGGTGCCCCATTGCCTCTCCCAGCCTATTTTGCAGAAGCTTCCAAACCGGTTTCTCCAGTTTCTCCCCCAACTCTAATCCAACTTTGATCACATCTGTTTTTTGCTCCAAAATATTCATTGTCTTATCATTCCATTTCAAAAGTTTCAAAAGTTTCATTGAGTCTCTGAAGATCTTGTATAAACATTCCCCACTTTACCTTACCTTGTCCCTTCCCCCACCGTGTTCTCCCACAATTCTAACCTAAGGAGAAGAGAAAAAATAACTAAAAATCATTTGTGTTTTTTTTGATGTTGAGCCAAATCTTAGCATTCTACACAATACAAATATTTCTTACACTAACCATGTAACAGCAATATTATTCCCATTTTACACGATAAAGAAATTAAAACTCAGATTAAGTGTTCTCTGTTCTTAGCAATATTTGAACTTCTTGTCTTTTCCCTTGCTTTCCAACCTTTGTTAAAGCTGTACCCTCTGCCTGGGACTCCGTTTCCTCTATCTCCACTTATCTATGCACCTTTTTGGGCTCATATCAAATGCCATCTCTCCTCTGAAAGTTAAATAAAATGAGTCTTTTAAACCTCCATCAAACTTAGTTTATATTTCATCTATGATACTACTTTTTGCCTTGATTATTATTTATCTACATGTCTTGTCTTCTCTACTAAAGTTGAGCATCTGAAGCTTAGGATCTGTGTCATGAAAGTCTCTCTGTACCCAGTGTAGTGCGTGCTACCTAGATTTACTAGATGGATGGATAGGTATGTGGGTAGGCAGATAGATGATTAGAAAATACACATTTTCTGATCTCATGCTTTCTTGGTCACCTAAAGCCAATCATCATAAATTTCTGTTTCTCTGGATGATTTATAGCTCCTCCCCAAACATTACATGGTGACCTCTTAGACCTCCATGCTTTCTTCATGCAATTTCCCTTGCCTAAAATGTATTTATCTCTCATTGCCTCACTTATTTCAAGATATATCTCGGGTGTGTCATTCTGGGAGAGCTTCCCCAGTTCCTCTAGGCAGAATCAATTCCTCCCTCCGCTATGCTTCCGCAGAACTTTATGTATACATCCATTGCTGAACATATTCCTTTTAGTGTAAATGGTTCTAATATAAATTATGAGCTGTTAATGTCACAAAATATAAAAACTTCTAACACTTACTACAAGCATACTACTTGCCAAGTGCTATGCTAAGTGTGTCATATTCATTATGTTATTTGATCCTTACAACAACCATATAAAGTATCATTATTATTTCTATTTTAGAGATGGGTGATAGGGAAGCCTGGCTTTAGGAAGTTTAGGTTACTTCCTTAAGGTCACTCAACTAAGTGTCAGAGAGGAGGGGTCATACTTGAAGTGTCTGAAGTATGACATCCAAACCTGAATTCTTACCCACTAGGCAATGCCCTATTTGTTTTATTCCCCTGTATATCACCATCACCTAACACAGTTGGTCCCTGTAAAATATTTGTTTAATAAGTGAATGACCTAATGAGTGATGGTATCATTCTCTAGATATTTTTTAAATGAATTAATTCACATAGGCAATGGGAAATGAACAATTTTTTTTTTCTCTTTAGCAGGAATTTGACCCGTTGGGCATGAAAACAGGTGGTAAACTCTTCAGTTTTGGACTGTGCTAATAGGATTCTTTAAAGAAAGAGCCATGGCTGCAGCGGCAGCTTCACACCTGAACCTGGATGCCCTCCGGGAAGTACTAGAATGCCCCATCTGCATGGAGTCCTTCACAGAGGAGCAGCTGCGGCCCAAGCTCCTGCACTGTGGCCATACCATCTGCCGTCAGTGCCTGGAGAAGCTACTGGCCAGTAGCATCAATGGTGTCCGCTGTCCCTTCTGCAGCAAGATTACCCGCATAACCAGCCTGACCCAGCTGACAGACAACCTGACGGTGCTGAAGATCATTGATACAGCTGGGCTCAGCGAGGCTGTGGGGCTGCTTATGTGCCGGTCCTGTGGGCGGCGACTGCCTCGGCAGTTTTGCCGGAGCTGTGGTGTGGTGTTATGTGAGCCTTGCCGAGAGGCGGACCACCAGCCTCCTGGTCACTGTACTCTCCCTGTCAAGGAGGCAGCTGAGGAACGGCGTCGGGACTTTGGAGAGAAATTAGCCAGTCTGCGGGAGCTTATGGGAGAGCTGCAGCAGCGGAAGGTAGCCTTGGAAGGTGTCTCCAAGGATCTTCAGGCAAGGTATAAAGCAGTTCTCCAGGAGTATGGGCATGAGGAGCGCAGGATCCAGGAAGAGCTGGCTCGTTCTCGGAAGTTCTTCACAGGCTCTTTAGCTGAGGTTGAGAAGTCCAATAGCCAGGTGGTAGAAGAACAAAGTTACCTGCTTAACATTGCAGAGGTGCAAGCTGTTTCTCGCTGTGACTACTTCCTGGCCAAGATCAAGCAGGCAGATGTAGCACTGCTAGAGGAGACAGCTGATGAGGAGGAGCCAGAACTCACTGCCAGCCTACCCCGGGAACTTACGTTGCAAGATGTGGAGCTCCTCAAGGTAGGCCATGTCGGCCCCCTCCAAATTGGTCAAGCTGTTAAGAAGCCCCGGACAGTGAACATGGAAGATTCCTGGGCCATGGAGGCTGCAGCCTCTGATGCTTCCACATCTGTTACATTTAGAGAGATGGACCTGAGCCCTGAAGAAGTGGTTGCCAGCCCTAGGGCCTCACCTGCTAAGCAGCGAGGTCCTGAGACAGCTGCCAATATCCAGCAGTGCCTCTTTCTCAAGAAGATGGGGGCCAAAGGCAGCACTCCAGGCATGTTCAACCTCCCAGTCAGCCTCTATGTGACCGGTCAAGGAGAGGTGCTGGTCGCTGACCGCGGCAACTACCGTATACAGGTCTTCACCCGCAAAGGCTTCTTGAAGGAGATCCGTCGCAGCCCCAGCGGCATTGACAGCTTTGTGCTGAGCTTCCTTGGGGCTGATTTACCCAATCTCACCCCTCTCTCAGTGGCCATGAACTGTCATGGGCTGATTGGTGTGACTGACAGCTATGACAACTCCCTTAAGGTATATACCTTGGATGGCCACTGTGTTGCCTGTCACCGGTGTCAGCTGAGCAAACCGTGGGGCATCACAGCCCTGCCATCTGGCCAGTTTGTGGTAACCGATGTAGAAGGTGGAAAGCTCTGGTGTTTCACTGTTGAACGAGGGGCAGGAGTGGTCAAATATAGCTGCCTCTGCAGTGCTGTGCGGCCTAAGTTTGTCACCTGTGATGCTGAGGGCACTGTATACTTCACCCAAGGCTTAGGTCTCAATCTGGAGAATCGGCAGAATGAGCACCACTTAGAGGGTGGCTTCTCCATTGGCTCTGTGGGCCCTGATGGGCAGCTTGGTCGTCAGATTAGCCACTTCTTCTCAGAGAACGAGGATTTCCGCTGCATTGCTGGCATGTGTGTGGATGCCCGTGGTGACCTCATTGTGGCTGATAGCAGTCGAAAGGAAATTCTCCACTTTCCTAAGGGTGGGGGCTATAGTGTCCTCATTCGAGAGGGGCTTACCTGTCCAGTGGGCATTGCCCTTACTCCTAAGGGGCAGCTGTTGGTCTTGGACTGTTGGGATCATTGCATCAAGATCTACAGTTACCACCTAAGAAGATATTCCACCCCTTAAGGGAAGAGAAATAGCAGTTTCTTCTGCTCCAAGCCGACTTCACTTCCCTTACTCTTCAGTTGTCAGTGGTACTATAGAGTAGACTCAGCCTGTGTCCTGACTCCAGCTAGTTAGTCCTAGAATTTTAGAATCTCTGACTTTTAATTTGTATTCTTTCCTAAATTTAGAGCTGTAATAGATGCATTGTTCCAATAGGATATATGACACATGGGATTAGCTGAAGTTTGATTAGAGGTTAGGCACTTCCAGGGATACAGTAGAGAGAGCTACTTTAGCTTTTTTGTAGATAGAAATTTGCCTCTACATTGAATCCTTGTTGATTTTCCTCTCTTTTGGCTTTATAGTACTTGGTCTGTTGTGTCCTTCCTATTAGGATATGCTTCGTCTCTGATACTTTCTCTTCAGCTCTGGCTGCATTCAGTGTGCATGCCCCAGTGGGATCTGCTTCACTTGTCATTGACATTTCAGACATCATATCCCTGTGGCATGATGTCTCAAGTCTGATCACCCTTACCAGTGGGAAAGCTCATTCATTTTAATGCCATCAAGGGAGATAAACAGTCCTTTGGGGATGCAGTGCCTCTCACCTGGGGGATTCATGCCATCTTGGATTGGTCTCTTATTGCAGATATGATAGAGAATGGATTGACTCTAGTTGGTTGGTGTTGAAAACGTCAGCCTTGAAATTGATTGCCCATTAAAGGAGCGTATGTATTGGAATTATGCCAAAGAATAGGAAGATGGGAATAAGCAAACCTGCATGCTAATGTAGTCAGAAAATACTTTTGGATGGTCTGCAGGGCTCATCATTTTTCAAATTATATTTCTGAACTGACCTGTGCTGAGAGTTGTCTAAGAAATTGTACAACATAGGCCCAGGGCCAACAAAGTAGCCCTAAAACAACCAACCACGAAAACTGTTGGGTCCTTATTCTGTATTTTCCCCAAGTGAGTGCTTAATATTTGGTTTGGGGATTTATTTCCATTCCTCTATCAAACATTAAATAATTGATAACTGTTTCTTCATCACTTGTGTTCGTGTCTCTTAATTAAATATGGGATTTGGGGAATAAGAAGAGGGAGAATTTGTACTGTACTGTTTTGCTTCCTTATCTGACACTATTCTTTGAGAGCATAGGGATCTGCCAGATGAAAAGCCAGCCAAAAGTACCATTACGTAAAGATAATCCATATCTCACTCCTACATACATGTGTACAGTGTCAGTGTTGGAGGTTTAGAATCATTAACACACCCTGTTTTAAACTGAGCTTTCACCATCTGTTTTATCCTTATAATTACAGTTCAAAAAAGGAAGAGAATCTTGTGTTTTTAAGAAGACAGGCTTATGGGTAAAGGAATTTGTGATATGGTTTCTTAGACTTTGGTGTTTGAAAAAAAAAAAATGCTTTTTAGGTGTAGGATGGTGGCCAGCCAAAGAGCTACTCCCTTGCTTTCACTGAAATATACTTTGTAAGGATGAGCTCTTCAAAACTGGTGGGTTTTTTTTTTTTTTTTTGGTCTTATGACAGCTGCCAAAGATTAAGAAAGGAGGTAAAATGATGCTGAACTAGTTTGTTTTGTGCTTTTCACCTGGAGAAAACCTCGTGTTCTGATTATGAAATTGCATCTGATTTTTAAAGATTATGTAATTGAGAGGAAATTGATTCAATTAAAAGTGCATCACAGACAACTCCACTAGTTATTAAAGCCCTTTTATCTGTGGTGGCGCACAGCAGTAGATCTGTCTTTGTTTTCACTGGGGGACCTGCTGCAGCATTAATGTCTGAGACCTTTGGCACATGGCTTGCAGTTGAGAAATTAATATATTATCCTGGGCTGACTTGAGGTAAAGAGGCCAGGGTTTCTCCAGCTGCCGATGCTTTTGGAAGGAAATGCTAACACTGATTGGCATTCAGCATTTATATCTATTCCCATCTCTGAACTGTACTCATGCTTCAGCCCTCAAATGTAGTAGGTGTCTGCCAGCTCAAAAGGGAAGTGTGGTCTCAATGTTTTTTATTTCTTTTTCTTCTTCTTTTAGGCTATGTGTAGTCTAGTCAATATTACACATAACTGATCAACCATGTTGACTAAATTGCAGAGTATGGCCCTAAGCAACTAATTTGCTCAGTTACAGCAGGTTTTTGGTTTTTTTTTTTTTTTTAAAGCAGCAACGACCTTATTCAAATAAAGTCTTACATACAAGTCTATCATGTAAAACAGATCAAAGAGCAGCTGCTCTGGTTGAAGCCTGATGAACAAGCTGCTTTCTCCTCTCGCCTAACTTCCTGTGGTTACACCATTGCAAAACTTGTGAATCTATAGGACTTGTTTTCTGAAAACCACTGAACTACACTAACTTCCAGTTCCACTGTATTATCCATATAGCCTTAGCCAAGTCACTTATCCCTTCTTCTTCTGGGAAATGTTGAAAATGATTTCTGCCTCCTGGAAAAGTGTGGAAAGTGAGATAATAGATGTGAAAATATCCAGTTCAGTTCCTGGCGTAGAATTCAAACTCAATAAATGATTGCTGTTATTATCTTCTCTTACTGAATTGCTTAAAAGAGAGCCTGGTGGTGTGAGGATGTCCAGCCATGCCAAACAATACCTTCCCACTAGCCTTACAGGTTCCTAGTTGGCAATCAGAATCTCTCTCAGGCATTTTCTCCCTCTGACATTAAGTCTTCAAGTAAATCTGAGTCTCCTGTTCCTCCTCCTGGGTCCCATGAATAATAAAAATATTGGTGAGATAAAGCTATAGGTCTGAGGTCTATGTGTGTAGTTTGTTATAGTCTCCTACCTTTACTTCTGTCCTGCTTATAAAATTCATCCAGGTACCTGCCTGATGGAGAGTTTGTCCTCAATTATTTAATTGCCTCAGTTATTTAATTTATTTCATGGTGTTTGTGGGCTCTGCAGTAAACTATTGAGTTTTCTTAGCATAGCTTCTTTACTTTGGATGAAAAGGAACTCCCAGACAGGCCTTTTATAAAGTTTTTAAAAGCTGAAGGCAAACAAATTACTTACAGGTTGGCTAAGCCTCTTCCTCTCTCATTCTGTGTAATATAGAGAGTTTAAGATTTTTAAGGCTTTGGATCAATGAGATGGATTGCCTCGTTTCATTCATGCATTCATTCAATATTTATTGAACATCTGCAGACCAGGCAGTATGCCAGGTATCAGAAAAGAAAAAAATATTCTTAAAGTGTTTCTTTAAGAATGTGGGTAAGGCAGATAAGGCTCAAGGAGTTGTGCTTTTAATCTAGTATTAATTAATGGCCTCTTAACCTGTAAGTAAGGAATGTTACTCAGCTTTATAAGAAGGAAATGGAAGGCAGAGCCTACTATGAGATTCAGGGCTTTTACTCTGCACCTGACTAAGATGCTGATTTGCACTCAGTACATGCAGGCCCTCAAGGGATCTCAGAATAAATTATGAAGTAGGTGCTTGGATGAATTATTACAAGCAAGGCAGTGGTGAGGTAGGAGGCAGTAACAAACTACATTCTTATGACTATCTCGTCAGTATCATTAATAATCATGGGACCCTGGCCAAGTCTGGAATTACCTTGGCAACTAGAGACTGGCATTTTATTCTATTTGCAAGGTTACTGGTCATTAGATTTGGGTCTGAATCACATCTCTGTCTTTTTAAACTAGTTATGTGACCTCAGGTGATTATTATACCTTCATGTCTGTTTGCCTATGTATAAAATAAGGATATTGAACCAAATTATCACTGAAGTCTCTTCTAGCTCTATAATTCTAACGAATTTAAGATAGAATTTTAGTCAACTTTTCTCCTAATATTTTTGTACAATCTTTGTTATGTTATTCTTTGTTTGCACAAGAGTAGTAAAAAGAATGTTCAGCTTGGAATCAGTTCCACCTTGACCCAACAGCTTACTCTGCCCCGGTAGTGTAAATGTGGGTCACTTAATAGCCCTGCTGATCTACCATTTCCTCATCTTGTATTTGCTTTTAAAAGGCTGATATGAAACCAAAATGGAATTAAGTATATGTAAACATACTTAATTCAGAAAATGTGAGTTGTCTTGTAGGGTGCAAGACAACTCATGTTGAGCTGATGCAGATTCTTCAATAAATATTGGAAGAGATCTCAGACATATTGGTGATGCAACATTATGCTCTGCTATGTTTGGCTTCTTAATTAAAATGCCTACTGGAGATAGAGAGGAATTGGTGGAAGAGCAGCGCAAAACTCACAGCAATGCATCCCCACCATGAAAGCTAGCACATAAAATCTAAAGACTACTTATTTGATTAAAGTAATTATGATGGTATCTTGACTCTTTGAGAGGTTAGATGGAGTCAGGGTAAAAAAATAAATTAAAAACATGGAAACGTGAATATTTAGGTATTATAATAAATTGCTAGCTTAAAATGATCTTTCCTGAAGTCTATATTCACTAGCTCAGATAATCACAACAATAAAAATTAGCCACAAGTCTCACTTTTGGGTGGAAGTAATATAACATGGTAGTTGAAACTTGGGCTTTGTAAGCAGGGAGGCCCGTATCCAGTCCTGGTCCCCCCACTTTTTAGCTCTATCATTTTTTTTTTGGTCACTTGGCCTTTCTGAGCCTCAATTTCCTCATTACTAATATAAAGGCAATGTTTCCACTCTATTACATTGTTGTGAAGAGATGACAGATTTTAAATGCCAGGCATTTTGTAAACTTTAAGTGTAAACTTTAATATTTAGAAGCTACAGTAAGCTTAATGTATTTGAAAGTTTCTCTCATTTTGGGGATAGAATGATGATATAAAACTGGTGAGAAAAAAGTCTCATTTCACCCTAAATGAAAATTATTCAGTAACTCACTGAAATCCTGATTGAAAACATGAAGAGTTTGTATGTGTCAGTATGTGTACATGCAAAATGCTTGTCCTTTATATACAAATACAACTAGGATTTTTGTTTTGGTGATTTACTAAGCTTTCCTGGTTATTATAACCAAAGGCAGACTGCATCTTTTTACAGAATATTGAGCTTTCATTCATTCATTCACTCATTAAACATCTACTGTTTATTATTAGCAATGATAATTAATGTGAGTAATAAGTGCAAAGATGATTTTATCATGAATCCTGCAGTCAGGTAACTTATGGTCTGGATGGAGAGATAAGGTATGTAAACAGATGATACAAGTATAATGAAAAAAATAAAATGGTGCAAGATAGAAATGAAGCACCAAGTGTTTGAGAAAAGACCATTTCTAGTTGAGAAAATCTAATTGCTGAAGGGTCATGGAAGTAGAGAATAGCATGAACAAAAGTTAAACCTTAAGAGGAAGAGTGAGAGGTTTATTTTAGTTGAGAGCCGTTAGAGAAATTTAAAAGGTCCAAAATTATCCATTTTTCCATGATCCTTCCTATAAGTGTTTTAAATAAAAGTTCAGGTGATTCTCTTCTTTCCTGTTCTAAGCTACATCACTCACTTGCATCAGTAATCATGGGTCAGTAAGGCTTCCATTCCTATGGTGGTGTATGGATCAGAATTTCTTTGAAGTCTGGGGTTAGGTGCAGGGTAGAAAGGGAGATGAGGTGGGGGGAGGTGAGGTACAGTTTGAAAATGACCCCTCTCCCCAACATTCTAATTTATCTCCTGACTGAGAAACACTGATTGACACTCTCAGAAATAAATTTTTCTGCTTTTTTTTTAAACGCTGAAATTACTCCCCCCAAAAAGCTAAATGAATCTTGCAACCTTAATGTGACTTTGTAATTTTACTCCATTCTTTTTTTTTTTAAAGAAAAACCTCTTCCAACAAAGGAAGGTTTTTTTGTTTTGTTTTGTTTTTTTTGGCATGTGCAGGCTTTGGGAATCAAACCCTGGTCTGCATGTCATATGAGGATTCTACCATTGAGTACCAATGAGCTATAAGATTTTACTCCATTCTTTATGACTGACTAGACAGCTTTCAAGACCTATCCTTTTCCACTTCCTCTCACAGTCCAAATCTGGGCAAGCAATAAAGTCTAGGTGCATCCTCTTTTGGTGCCAGCAAGAAGTTCAAAAGACACAACCCCTAGCACAACCTTTTAATTTCTCATCCAAGCCCGACCCTCTAGCCACCAGAAAAGCCAAGCCAGTTTCCTTTTCCAACTCTCAAGTCATTTGTGGACCTGCTTGGGAACCAACCATGCTCTCCCCAGAAGCCTTCAGTATGTAAGTAAGAAAACTTTTTATAATCATTTGTTATGTATGTGACAGCATTAGTCTCATCATCTGAACCAAATTTGAGGGGAGGAGGAATCAGTCCAACTGCAGGGTGACTACAACAATTGGGGCAATGAACAGGGTTTCTTGGTGAAAGACCCATCAGTGGGAGTCTTTCTTCTCTGGTTTGGTTGGCTAACTGGCTCTGCTGCTGGCTAGCATGCCTTTTGAGTTGTTGCCTGCCGGCAAGCTTGCAGTTTGATCTGTTCTGGTTTGTGCTGCATTTGCTAAGTCTTGCTATTACTCTGTTAGATTTTAACGGACCTAATTTGGAAGTTTTGATAACTGCCATTTAGAGGCAGGAGTTTGGGGTTGGGGAATGCCTTAAAGTGGCCCTGGGTTGTGTATCTCAATCTGGATATATCTGTGTGTCTCAGATTAAATCGTGTTTCTAAGTTCCAGCATAAGCTGTGACTGATGGTAGGTTCAAGAGAATGATTCTCAGCATTTGACTATTGGTTGTGCTCTTCAACCAAACATTGGCTCCCATTCTACAGGATAATCAGAGAAAAGACTGATACACAGGACTATGGGCTCATGTGTATAAAGAGTAGTCACCACGTGGAATGCTATGATGCATATTCCTAAAAGCAGATGGATTACAATGACTACAAAATGCCTTTTCTGCTGCATTTCTGCTGCTGCTTCTATATATGCTTTGGTAATCAAAAAAGATCCTGATCCTCAAAATTAAAGGGGGAAACATCATGGCACCCTTGTGGTACAGCTAAGGGGTTAATTCAAACCTGACTTAACCCCAGGGTCCTTAAACTCTAAACCGACCATTGCTATGGGGGAGGCCCCTAACCTTGATGATAACAATTGTTACTCTCTGGAGAAAAAAAACATAAATATGAGAAGGGTAGTGACTAATCCTTCCTAAAGTATATCCAGTATGGATCCTACCCCACCCCCAAGGGAGGAAACACAACAAACAAACCTGGATACAGGGAGAGGAAACAAACTAAAACAGAGATCCATAATTTGAGCCAACTGGAATTCCAAAATTTACTAAAAGAATATACAACAAAAAAGATTACTGGTTGGCTTTTATGTCTCTACAATATGAATTCTGATTAACTTTTAACATCTGCTGAAATGTATCAGTTGGCAAATCTTCATGTTCTTAATGCTGGGGCTATAATCAAATTACAGTTACACCTGGGGATCCATTAAATTTAAACAAGATACTCCCTATAAATTTAGGGGAATTACTGAACATAGATAGGGGACAAACAGCTATGCCTTACCTTAACCACCAGAACTGCTTTGCCTAAATTTCCCATAGATAGTACCATTGACCTAAAATACCCCATAGTGGGCTTGGATGCTCTAACCCAAGGAGTAATAAGTTAAAATTGAATTAAGTCTTTGACATTTGCAATCAGCTTGCCAAAATGGACCCAAGGCCCTCTCTCTCCCCTTCCTGCCTAGTTAAAATAGTTAATATGGCCCAATATAAATTGAAACAGGGTCTTCAACGTTTGAAACCCATATACAAAAACTATTTAGAGAAAGAATGACTAATCCCACTGCTTTACCATCTATCAGCCCAATTTGACCTGCTCTTAAACCTGGAAAGAATAAATGGCACTCCCAGTGGAGTACCAAAACTTTAATACTAAATCCCACCCATTAAAGCCCCCATACCAATATTGTAATTACTGACCACATTCAGAAACAACTGGTAAATACTTTGCAGTCATATGTTTGCTTAATATGTCATGCCCAATGCATATTTCAACAGCCTCTCAGCTACAGTTTTGTATCCTTCTCTTCCCTCCTCTGAGATTCATTTGACACACTCATTGAGGACATATGAACATTCATAAAAGAGATCCTAAAAAGGGATGAGTCATTGCTTCACGCATAGTTCAACGTCCCATCACCCCACGTAAATTCCTGAAAATTTCATAAGTTGAGAGCTGATCCATCCCTAGACTGTCAAGAAACAGTTTCTGATCCTCTCAGTACTCACAAAGTTAAAACAGGCACAATATCTTTTAAGGCGTTTTGGGTTCTGGAGGCAATATTCCTTCCTCATTTACAAATTCTACCTACTCTCATCCATGCTGTTACTCACAAACTGGCCCACCTTGACTAGGGATTCTACTACAAAAGGCTCTAGAATCTGCTCAAATTGCAATACAACAGGCACTCCGCCAGAGACTCCTTCACTGTAGAGGCTTTAGCAACATCCTCTCATGCCTCCTAGAATCTCTGGACCACTTATGATGGCAAGAAGTTGCCCTTGGAATTCTAGTGCAAGAAACTGCCCTCCTTGGTCCCATATTAGTGCAAATACTGATTTTGAGTGCAAATACTGATCACGTATTTGGCTTCTCTTAGAAACTGAGGCTGGTGGTCACAGGGCCTGAACCCATGGTTCTCTATACCCACCTGCCCATTATGCCTTGGGTCATGAAGCAGCAACCATCAGGAGAATAAAATTTGCACTGATTGATTTGTGGGGAAAAAAGTTATATACAAATGGTCACACATATCTGGACCCTTCACAGAAGGTAATTAATAGTTAGGGGCAAATCATTAAGCAAAATCCCTGAATGTGTTATTTCCTTCCTTGCTGTTGACTGTGGGCACATATGCCTGTTTTCCTCATCAGTAAAATGGGTTATTAACTCCACCTACTTCATATGTAGGACGACTATTTCTAAACTTCCTATGTACTAGGACTATTCCCCCAATGGAAACTAGTTGTAAAAGGGGGAGTTCCATGTTTTTTTTCTGTAAGATTTCATCTTCTCTTATGACATTAATTACCTTTATCACTTGATACCCAAACTGTATTTTTCAGGTTTTACCTCCCTGAAAAACCTGATTGGTGGACCAATTGCCAATTGTATATCCTTTAGGAACCTATGACTAGGTATATTCAAAACTCAACTCAACTCACCCATACCTGCTGCTCTTCCTTTGTTCCACCAAAGGAACAACAGTATCTACTCAGGCACTTAAGCCAAAAACCTTGAAAACCAACTCTATTCATCTCCCTCACCTTACTCCCTACCACCATTCTATCATAAAGTTCTTATTATTCTAGAAACTTAGTATTTTTTATACCCATTTATTATTCACCTTTGTGGCTACTAAATTTTAAGCTCGATTATTTTTCTCCTGGAACACTGCTCCAACTTCCTAACTGATCTTCCTGACTCTAATCTAGCATCCCACATACACTTCTTCCCATCCCAAGTCCAGCCCTTTCCCATACCAGCTAGAGTCAATTTCTAAAATGCAAATGCTAATAATAAAAATACACCAAACCTTCAAGTGGCCTTCCATTTCTCCTAGCAAAAGTTTAAATTCCTTAACATGGTCTACAAGTCCCCGTGTACTTTGGTTCCTAGCACTCTGCTCCATTCACAATATTTTCTTCTCATCTTAGTGCTTTTTTGGACATAATTTCTCACTATTTAAAATACTTTCCCTCTCCTGACTCATGTTGGGCTTTTACCTCCTTCAGGTCTTCTGGGATGACTTTCCTGACCCATCACATTGTTTGTCAGGTGTCCGTACCATATTCTATGCTTCCTCCTTCTAACATATACACATTGCATTGTAATTTCCTGGTTAGTCATCTCTCTCCCCAGTCTAGGCTGAGTTCTAGACTGCTGCATCAACAGCATCTAGGATAATACCTGAAATGTAGTAGGCACTAAAATTGTTGCTGAATAAAACCAGGGCAGGAAGTCAGCTTAGCTCAGATGTTGATATATGAGAAACACTTTGGATCACATTTAGTACCAGCTGGTTATGCCACCTCCTGTCCCTCCCACCTGCTGTCTCCCTTAATCACTAACTCTAGCTGCAATAGAAAATAGGGTGGGATTGAGTGTGAGGAGTAGCTTCCTGATTTGCCTTTTTTTTTGTTTCTTATCAGCCATAAAATAATAATAAATCATGTTCCCTTATGGACTCAACCCAAACTTTGTCTTGGTGCAGAGTCACCTCTGGGAGAGAAGAATCAAAATGATATCTTCTATTGTATGTATATGAATTATATCTCAAGAATGATGTTACCGAAAAAAAAAAAAGAAAAGAAAAAGATAACTTTGGACAACTAGGCTCTTGAAGTGCCTCTCAACACACCTTGGATGGGGGAGGCAGAGGAAGGAATGAGGTTAAGCGCTAATTCTGTTGCTAATTTATAGGTCCCTTTGAGCAAATTACTTCTTGTCCCTGGGACTTTATCCTCCTCCCCCCCCCCATCTATATTACTTGGTGTATTAAATTAAGGATCTTTCCAGTTGTAAATTTCAATGATTCTGGTATCTCAGGTCTTATGGACTTCTTAGGCCAAGATCTCCAAAATTAGCCTCCCATCTCCCTTGGTACCTGTGGAATGGGAGTGAGTAGAAGTGGTGCAGACCCCAATGACCCTAAGGTGGAATCCATCGGGTCTAGGACTGGAAGGTCTGATGTGGACAACCAGGGCTCAGTTCAACCCAGTGAATCAATGGTCAAGTCAATCTCAAGTCCTGGCTCAGAGCCTGCATCCTGCCAGAATCAAGATGTTGCTAGGAAACAAGGGTCTGGAGGCTGCTGGCTTTCATAATGCAGGCTGGGTTCATGCTGGTTTGTGTGCCTCTCTTCTCGCCTTTCCTGACTAACGACTTCTGATCTTTGCAGGGGAAAGAAATGCCTCTTGGAAAGAACATTCTTTTTGGAGTGCACACCATGGTTAAGTAGCAGCAAAATGTAAATGGTGAGAGGAGTGAAGCAAGAAAAGATAGAAGAGAGAGAAGGCAAAGAGAGTATCATTTACCATGCCTTTGGATTATATATCTTAACCCCCCCATCTCAGTTTCCTAAGTACAAATTCTAGAGGGTTATTTTGAAAATAAAATGAGATTGTTTGTGAACTGCCCAGCCTGTCTCCTGGCATATCATGGGTTCTTACATTATAACATCTGTTATTATATAGCAAGGCAGTACACTCTATGGACTTTGGACTCAGGCAGTCTTGGGACAAAATCCTGCCTCTTCCTCTTATTAGCCATGGGACCTTGAGCAGGTAAGTTTTCTCGTTTGGAAGATGGGATAATAATCTGGATTTCACAGGGTTGTCATGAGTATGATATGAGATCATGTGATTAATATGCCCATAATAGGTACAAACATAACAGATTTAAGTAATTGTTTCCTTCTCTGTCACACCCTCCCGCCCCCCTTCCTCTTACACATACATTCTTCATGACACTATAAGTTTGTTATTCAGCTATGCAAACCTGCCCCCTACTGGGCTCCTCTACTGGGCTCCAGCTGTGCTTTCTCATAACTTTGCCTTCTATTCCCCATTCCCAATCTAGGTTCAGGCAGAAATCAAATTTGGAAGCAGGTAGATTAGCAATGGAAAAATAACCATGGCTTACTTTAGGAAGTGTGGCAGGAAGAAGGCTTGTAGTCTGTGGTCAGGACTGGAAGGAGCTGCATCATTATACTTTTCTAGTTTATAAAATGAATATTAAGAATAATAATCATTAAAATAATGATGTCTAATAATAATGATAAATGATGATAATTTTCTGAGCATTTATAATTATATGTCATGTGCTGTAGTAAGAACTTTACCCACATTGTTTCATTTAATTCTCAGAACAGTCCTGCAAGGCAAATATTATTATACCCATTTTAATGATAAAGAAATTGAGACTCAGGGTACCAAAGTGCCTTGCCCTAAATCATACATCTTTCAAATAGGAGAAATGACTTACTTGCAGCCTGATATGTGTGTCCCTATTTGCTGAAATTTACACCTTTGGTGAAGAGGAGAGGGTAACAGTGTTAGGTGTCTTGAGTTCCTGCTATGGGCCAATTGATCACGTGATCTCATATCATCTCTTCTTAATAACGCTGTTAGCTCCAGATGTTTTTCCACCTGCTCCTATGTACTTCCCAAATTGGTCCCATGCTTTCACTTAATTTGAAATATTTAGAAAATTAGCCTCCCCCTATTTGTGACAGTTCTGAGCTATAGACAGAGGCAATGGCAGGTTCTTTAACTACTTGGATAACTGAAGCACAAAATCATTCAAGATATGTAATGGTCTAACAAAGAAATCAACAGAATTTCTTAGGAGCAACTAAGCAGCTGAGGGAATCCAAGCACTATTGCTCTTAACTGGTCTTAAAAGACTTAGCATTCTCCCAAAGGTGCCAAGCTTTGCATCCAGTGCCCCCTGAATTGTAATTCCCTTTCTATCCACCTTGCCAGTTGGCAAATGCCCACTCACCCCCCAAGGCTCTGCTGAGGTATCTTCTCTTCAAGGTCACAATCTCCTGTCACAGTCATAATCAGGAGGTGCAAGAGCTGAGGGCATAGGATTGTTAGATAGGATTCTTCTACACAATCCTCAGGAACATCTATATAGGTGAGAGGCTCCCAGCCTACCCCGGATGGGTTAGGGTACCATCTCTCAGCATTGCCCCTTCATCTGGTGGTACATACACACATATACTTTATGCTTTCCTCTGTCATGGCATTTATCAAAGGGATTGTAAATATCTGTTCACCTGTTAGTCTTTCCTTTTGACTGAAAGCTTCTTGAGAACAGGGGTGGTCTCTGACTTATCTTGGCATCCTTAGCACCTCATATAGGGCTTAGCATATGCTAGGGACTCAAAAATACCATTGTGGAATAATAGAGGTTTGAGAAAGAAGGAAGGAAATAAATGAAAGAGGGGGAAGGAGACCCTTGCAGTATGGTATCTCAGAGAACTGTGTCAGTGAGGCCGCTCTTGGGCTGGTGGGTTAGACCTGCTGATAATGACCTGGGAAAGCAAAAATTTCAATCTGTGTCTCTGTGTTCCCTTCAGGCCATTTTGTTCTAAGTAAGCAGCTGAAGCCAGAGAGATAGCAAAGATCCCATATTCTTCTAGGTAAATTCCATACTCTTCAGTGCAAGATAGCTGAGAAGGTCCTATCTAACAACCTGCTTCCTCAGTCTCTGAATACCCCAAGAGTGTGACTCTGACATGGGAATGGAACGAGTAGTTAGAACGGAATCAGAGTAACTGGTTTACAAAACAATACCAATCTCTTGTTGTTTCCCCTAAGGACAGTTTACAGTGTTTTAGGTCATGACATATTTGTATGTGTTTGTGCATGTGCCCTGAAATAAGCAAATATGCAGTCTACCAACCAGTGAGTGACTCTGCCCACATAAGGATGTGGGGGGCTTTGGCAGTAAAGGCTCTCTGAGTTTGCTCTAGGCTTTCAGGAGAAAGCAGATCAGAATATGCTTCTAACTGGTTATTAAAATTTCCCCTTTACAACTGCAGGTTCTAATTGAGTGCAGAAACTGTCCTCAACTTTCCCATCTGCAGAATGGGAATGCTCAGCCTAGAAAGAGAATGGGAAACACCTTGCACACCAGTCACTGTTTCTCAAGACAGACATTGCTAACCAATCACTGCATACTTTACTATGGAGCCTGGTCCTGACCCAGAATCAGTATTAGTCAACCTAGTATTCCACAGTAACTACCATCTGATTATAAAAGGCACATTAAAAAAAAAAAAAAAGTAAAGCAAAACAAAAAAATCCTCAGGCCGGACTAGATGCTTGCTAAGGCCTTCTTCTACCCTTAATTCTGGGCTTGGTTTTACCTTATAATGCCATCCCTAAGCTGTGGGTTGGGAAGCAAGTTTACAGAGGAGGATAGTAGTAGTGAGTAAAGAGAGTTTTTCACCCCTGCTTCAAGCTGAGGGCCTAAATTCTGAGTCTTAGTTATCTATAGTTCTCTTCAACTATGGACAAGAGAAGCTGAGCAGGAGTACAAATGCTGCCTTTGGATTTAATGCCAACATCTAAACAGAGTTCTCTGAGACTGCTGTGGTAGAGTCAGATAGGCACCGACTTTGTGATTAAAGCAACCTGGGCTCAAATACCTGCTTGGCTAAGTTCAAGTCACCTCCCCTTTCTGAGCCTCAGTTTCCTCAAGCATGAAATGCAGATAGCAATATCTACCTTACAGGCTTGTGAGAAGTAAATTGGATGAAATAATGTACATGAAAGTGCTCTGTAAGATGCAGGCACTGAGCACATGCGAAGGATTATTATTCTTGGTGTGCACCAATAGGAAAAAGACAAGGGTGTTCCGTTCCAGATGGACTCAATCTAAACCGGGGAACAAATGCTTTTTTTGGTAATTTCATCTGGTGGAAGCGGCAGTCTCATGGGCCTATTTGTGTTTAATGAACCACGTCCAGTATCGTCTTTTTGCAAGTTTCTGAGGAGAAATAAGCTAGTTCTTTTCTCTGGCGTGCTGCAGGCTACAGTGTCCCAGCTCACATTTAACCTCCTCCAATCTCCCTTCTCTGTCCAAGAAAAACCATGACCCCCAGAGCTAGAACAATCCTACAAATTGCTGCACAGAAGCCAAGGTGTGAGGGGAAGGGGGAAAGGATACTTCTGGGACTCTTACCACAATGCTGGGATCCTAGCTTAGGTCAACATTGGCCAGTCTGGGATCTTAGCCTGTGTTATAGTTAAGGAGCATAAGGCTCATAGGTGACTGGGTTGAGAGCGATCACAAAGCTAGGAAATAGAGGAGGGAGATTTATCTGAATCCAAAACCAGGGGTCTCAGATTTCAACTAACTGATTCTTTTATATAAGTGGTGTTTATACTTTCTGGCATATAGAAACCTTTGAGACTGCAAGAAAGCCATGGAACCTTTCTTCCCAAATGTTAACACAAATACAGATTAACAGCATTTTGCCTATAATACTCAGGTATTTATCACCCTCTAAGGTTCATTCATTCATCCATTAATTTCAATAAATATTACTGAATGCTATCTATATGCCAGACACTGCCTAAGCATTATGCCACAATGTTTAGCCAAGCAGACATACTGCCTGTCTTCATGGAGTTTATAGTCTAATAAGGGAGACAGATATAAACAATCTTACTAATGAATGTGAAATTACAAACTGAGTTAGTATTGTATAGCAAAGGAACATCATTCTATGAGAGACTGTAACAAGGAATCCCAACCAAGTCTGAGACTTCTTTGAAAGATTTCCTGAGGACGTGAAGTTTGAGCTGAGGTCTGAAGTGATCTAGACAAAAAAAAGGACAAAGGCAGGAGACCAAGGTGCAGGAGGACTGTAGCTTTGTCTTAGGACCTGAGAGAAGGAAAGTCAATATAGCTGAAAGGCAGAGAGCCTGGGGGGGAGATGAGGCTGACAGTTGGTTTGGGACATGTCAGCTCAGACAGAGCCTTGAGGCCATGGGGAGGAAGTTGGAAATTATTTTTAGGGTGATGACTTTTAAGGTGAGGAGTAGCATGATGGGATCTTCATGTACAAGCATTACCAGGGCTCCTGCACAATTTAGAGTGGAGAGGGTCAGGAGTGGAGTGAGGAAACTAGGCAGGAGGCCAATGCTGGGGTCCATCCAGGCAAGTGGCGATGGTGGCTTCAGTTAGGGTGGCAGTTTGAAAAGGAAAGAAGTGGGAAAATTCAAGAGCTATTTGGGAATTAAAATTGATAGGATTTGAGTTGGCTTGTAAAGTGTGGGACAAGGGCGAGGGCAGTTATCAAGAACAATTCCCTTTCTTGCTCTGATTCTACATGGATAATTAAGTTTTTCAATGAAATGGGAAACACTAGAAAAAGACCAAATTGTGTGTGTATGGGGGGTGGGGGTGGGCAGGGGAGATAGCATGGTGCGAAAATCTTAGGAAAGCTTAGAATTGAAAGTAAAAATTGGGATTTATCACCACAGAATGGTAACAGAGAACAGATCTGAGATTCCTCGCAGAGATAGTCCAGGAAGAGGGATCTAGAGCACAGGGCCTGAGATGCACCAAAATGTCCTGATTTGACAGAGGAGGATGAGCCTGCAAAGGTGACAGAGAATAAGCAGCCAGGAAGAAGGAGGGAGAACTGGCACCACGGAGGCAAACACCAAAAGTGCCTCAAGTAGGAAATGCTCCATTCTGACAGGAGCTGTAGAAAGGTCAAGCAAGGTTGGAAGTGGAAAATGACTACAAGTTATCAAATTACTGGGGAAATAAAACATTATCCATGCAGATATCAGCTCCTGAGATAGCCCCCTTTAATATCTGGTCTCTGTCTTTGAAGCAAGTTCCCTCAGGAGACTGAAAACTCTGGAGAATTCTCTAGCTCACATGAGCTCCTTCACCACACCTGTTCTCACCAGAGGAGGTGACATTTGATTACATTTTTCTCTCCTCCCTTCCCCACCCCCCAGCCCCTGGGCTGACTTTCAAACAGTCAAAACTGACTTTAAAAAGTAGTCTAGGAATATTTCAGCTGACATTTAAAAGTGCATTGGAATTAAATGGAAATTAAAGTGGAATTTCATTCCGTTGGACAGTCTTGGGAAATTATAATAGGGAAAAAAGCCTACCTTTTAAAGATGATATTTATTTGTGGGGCCATCTCTACGCCATGGACTTTCCCATCTAAACTCAGGAGTAGTGCAACCTTTTAATGGACTTTCCCATCTAAACTCAAAGGTAGTGCAAGCTTCAGATGGAAAACATCTTTCCAAAGAGGTCAAGACACTGAATTTGGAAAATGAATATTAGTGCTTACATTCGCTCTCACCTATATTTTCTGTGTCTCTCCATTTCTTTTTATGGATTTTGGTTTGCCTTTGTTTATCCCTCTTTATTTTTCTGTCTCCTCCCCTGCCAGTTGTTTTTTCTGTTTGTCTGTCTGTTCTCTCTCTCCTTCATACACATATACACACACACAGAGAATGGACAATCCCTTCAGATACACACACCCTCCCCCTTCCACAGTTACTTCTTCCATGAAAAAGAAGGCAACTGAAAATTCAGGAAACTGTCAGACTGACAAATTCTTTGGCATCATTGGTATCCTATCAGCGTATAAATGACAGAGGATGATAAAAGCATAGGGTAACAGAGCCCTTGTGATACCACCTTAGCCCAGCTCTGCAGTTCTCCTCCTTCTATGAGTTCCACCCCTGTGACTGAACGCACTGAGGTGCCTCCCAACCCATAATATAATAATTAGGTGCTCAGCTAAGTGATAGATCAGTTCATCCACTGGCCCACCCATTCTCTCATTCAATCTAAATGTTACATATGGGGACATGAATCTCAGAGAGGGAAGCAATTTGGCTGAGATCATGCAGCCGGTAAGAGGTGAAATTGGGAGTTGAACCAGGGTCCATTTGACTGTAAAGCCTGTGCTTTATTTTCACATGAGGAAGTGTTTATTCAAGTAGCCAGAGGAAGTGTGACTTGATATGGAGAGACATAATCATGATATAAACCTCATGTATCACAGAGGTTTAGACATAGCTAGGGACAGTGTGGATACCAAGTCAAGAGGGTAAAGTGGAGTCCCAACTGGAAGAAAGGTAGCTTCTCAAAATACAAGAGTATCAAGGGTGCAAAAGTACTAAACTGGGGCAAGAGACTGAAAAGTACTAGTGCTTGGGGCTGGCTTGGGACAAGGTAATAAGTTTAAAAAGCTAGACCGGCTCACCAGCTTCCATGTTAACTATGCCTAGGGCCTGGAGCTTCTAGTGATACCTTCTGTTACTTCAGTTGCCTCCTAAGGCCCAGCTTTCCCTGCCGTCTGCCAAGTTCCATCTAATTGTCCTGCCTAGTAGTCCAGCCCCTCCAGTCTAAGGAATGCCAAGAATCCCCTTTTGGTGATAGAAAACCCTGTTTCCCTGCCTGGATCTTCCCAGTCCTTCTCGGCATTCCCATTGCCCCTCTAGAATCAGCACCTGAAGATGGGTCTGTTATTCTAGCTTTTATTTTCCCTATTGCAGGGAAGAAAATACATGAGATATGGACCAGCACTCCCTTTTCTGCACCTAGGGCAGGCATTGCTCAGTGATCACAGCTCTCTTTCCCATCGATCTCAACAACATCTTGGAATCCTCCATTCAGTGCTCTAATAGTCACTCCCAACTGATCAGAACTAGTACACAAGATGAAAGCTAGGAGCCATCCTACCATGACAACTATGTTTCCTTCTATCCCTCCCTCTTTCCAGTCTCCTCCCTCTTCCCTGCTTCCTACCAGTGGATTAAAAAAAAAAAGTCTATGACAAAATGATGAGATGTTGGAAGGCTAAGACAGGCTGGTAACGAACAACTGGAGAGCAGGGACCACATTTTATTCACTGCCGTACCCCAGAACCTGAAGAGAGGAAGAACAGAGGGAATGTTCAGTGAACCAAAGAATTAATGAATACTAAATGTGACTCCTTTTTTCCCTGTGGAATGCACACTTAGAAGCACTTAGGAGAATAAGAATAAAATACACCTCTTGTGGATAATATTCAACTCAGGCTCATTTACCCAATCTCGCTTGGCTTTCTAGTAATTTCCATTGGCTGCTCCTGGTCATGACAACAGCCAGACCCATATCATTAGTAAACCTGGAAAGGCTGGGACATTTGTTTCTAATGTCTGGGCACACCAGATCTCAGGTGAAGGAAGCACTTGTGTACAGATCCAGATTCGGACACCATTGGACTGTCTGATCCTGATAAGCCCATTCCCTTCTCTGGGCCTCAGGTTTTCCTTCCCTTGCCTTCTTTGTTTTATAAGGTTGATGGGAGGATCAAACAAAGACTGTTTGTAAACTGTAAAGGGCTGTACAGATGTCCGTGGTTGCTTTCCAAGTCCTATCTGGTTTCTTCACCCCAACCTCCTCTTCCAGCCTTGGCCCACATGGTCCAGGTGAAACCTTTTCACTGTCTGGGACTAAATGTAGCTTTCAAAGAGCCTAAGACCCTCTACCTTTGGCAGATTGGAAAGGACCTTTGCAGGGACTCCCCTCTTCTTAAACATATCAGGTTCACAGGGAGAAATGAGGGGCTGAGGTCATACGTATGTAGGGGGTAGGGCTAGGTCTAGAATCCTCAGATGATGCCCACAATTTTTGTTTGATTTTAAGCTACTGTTTTCCATGTACCTACTTTGCACCAGGTATTTTACCTGCATGATCTTATTTTATCCTCTCCAAAGCCATATAAGGGAATTATAGTCCTTCATTTAAGACATGAGGAAACTAAGGCTTAGTAGTTATTTTGCCCTAGGTTACATGGCAGGCATGAACGAGGAATCCTATCTGTCCCACTCCATTACTGCATTCTCTGTCCTCTGCCTCACAGTTATTAGCCTCTAAACCTAGATACATCCTGACCTGATATGGTGGCTTGGAGCTGTGTACTCCATTAAAACACATTCTTAGATGTAATCCATTCCTGTGGGTGTGAAGTCATTGCAAATAGGACCTTCTGATGAGGTTAGTTCAGTTAAGATGTTGTCCAAGTGAATAAGGATGGGTCTTAATCCTAATACCAGAGTCCTTTATAAGCAAAATACAATTCATACACATGGAGAGAAAGCAACAGGGAGCAGCCAGAGGCTGCACATTAATATGACAAGGAAGAAAAAGGAGAAGATGCTGTGATGTGCACTTCATATGACAGAAAAACTGAGGACCGAGGATCTCTGGCAGCTAGCTAGAGAATGCCACAGCCTTTAGGGAGAAAGCATCGCCTTGCTGACATCTTGATTTTGGACTTCTCCTAGCCTCAAAACAATAAGCCAATGAATTTCTGTTGTTTAAGCCAACTCATTGCATAGTACTTGTATTTAGCAGCCAGGAAACTAAAACACCTGGCTCCTAGTGAGTGCTTGTGGCAAAGGCACACAATTGATGCCTGGGGAAAGGAGGGACACTGACCGTCTCTGAGTCCAAATAGTTCTTTCAGTCCTACAGGATAAATTATCAGCCTCTCACCTGCCCATTCCCTAGCATCATTCCCAACTGTGAAAAATAAAACCAGTGAGTGCTTGATGTACAGTCTAGGTGGTCACAGCAGGTGGAAATGAGGAAGAAACACACAGAGCCACTGAGTTGTCCTCAATGTATCCTGCGAGTTACCATTTGTACTCTTAGGAGCAAGCACGGATGGTGGAAGGAAGAAAAATGCCTTTGCTGACTGGAAGTTCAGAGAGGAAAAATTACCACAAGTTCACCCAACAATTTTGTAGCAAAGGCACATCTTGAACCAAGGGCACTGGTTGTTTCAGTTTTCTTTCCACTCCCTCCTCCCATCTTACAACAGATTCCATGCAACCACCAGATAAGGAACTGGATGTTCCTGGAGTGAAACAAAGGCCTGGAAACAGCCAAGGAGGGGGTTTGGTATTAGAGACCCAGGCCCCAAATGTGGGATGAAGCAAATTAGTTCAATGACCACAGTGAGTGCAAGGTTTTTATAAACATAACCTAATTGTATTACTTCAAAGTCCTGAAGCTTATTGCTCTGCTTAATGATGTGTCAAGTTATTTATAGGGTAGCACAATGAGTCTTCTATTGATTTAATGCACTTCCTTAAAAGACCATCATTGTCACAGCCATAAAACGGAGCTATTCCCAGACAACTCAATTATGTCCCCTCTGCCTATAATCCACCTTGTGCCACACACAATTGTACACAGTAAACAGGAAGGGGCAAGACCACAACAGCGGTGCAAAGAGGAAGGGATGTGGAGATGGTGAAGGCAGGTGGACTGGGGGCTTCACCCAGCCGGGAGGGTGCAACAACCTGGTAAGTTCTAGATGAAGAGCGTGTTCCCCCTGCTCTGTCTTGGCTCAGCCAAAGGGATGTGTGACTGAGCACATCTCCTCCCCTTGGGGCTTCAGTCTTCCCAACTGTGAAACTAGCGTGGTGAGCTCAGTGAGACTTGAAGGTCCCCTCCGTCTCCCACAAGTCTGGTTTTCTGAGTTATCACTAATTTACTTCTTGTAGACAAGGTGGCTGGGCTATATGAAGAAGATGCAGACAAGTTTCTAACATTTCTCCTCGTCCTTTCCTTCAACTGAGAGCCTTTCTTTTTAGATTAACTGAGAATAATGGTGGTAGTGACAACAGGAAGCATAGTTGAAAGAGGAAAAGAACATGGGCTTTTGCAGCCAGCCAGTTTTGGGTTCCAATCCTGGCCGCGCTCTTTATTAGCTGTGTGTCTACAGACATTTCATATGCCTGAGATTCATTTTTTCACATGTGAAATAGAGGTATGAATACATGGACTTATTAAAAATGCATATAGACATATGTGGAATATTTCTTTCTCAAAATGCTATTACTGAAACTGCTTCCCTTTAATGTAGGAGGTAGGCAGGCATGTCCATTCCTCAGGAAAGGTAAACTGTGGTAGGAGAGGAATGACTTTCCCAGGGTGAATGGCAGAGACCAGTCCTCTGCATGTGCTCTGGGAGATTACAATTCTGATAATAGATGAGAATCAGAGGGAAGTAAGATCACGGGATTCCCCTGAAGGTAAAAGCTTCTCTATGGGAGAGACTTTAAATTGTCCCCCTCTGGTAGTATCTTCCCGAGGAACTGGGCCCTTCTTGAGACTTAAGAGAAAAAGGTGTGAAGGAGACAGGCCTCCCTCCCCTCTGCCCCACCCCCCTCACCCCCACTCTTCAAACAACTGTTTCACGGAGGAATGGGAAATGAAATGAAAACCCTGCCGTAAAAGGACAGAGTTCTGGAGTCCAGAACACCAATGTGGGGCCTCAGAAAATAAATGAGCTGAAAGAATCTTGAGAAATCATCATGTCTGAACCTCTCCCTCTGCCCATGGTGAGACTGAAGCCCAGAAAGGGACAGGTACTTGCCTAAGGACACATAATTTATACTATGGTACCACCAGGATTTAGATCTTAAGGGAGATTAGTTATCTCCCCAGCCTTCTTCCCTGACCACCACCTCCAACAAGCTCCCCCAGGCTTACCTTTCTGATACTGGAGCCACAGCTGCTGCTGGACCTTCTTGCTGGGGAAGTGGATAATACAGGTGAGCTCAGAGCCATAGAGGGCTTCTGCAATGTAGTGGGAGCCATAGTGCTGGATGAAGGACAGCAGCTCCTCCCGACTGCTCTCCTTAGTCAGGATCTTAAGGATGTTGGTGAACCCTGGACAGGGGAAATCAAGTAGAAGTGGTCAGATGTGTGAACTGGTACCTAAAAAATTAAACAGAAACAGGTGTTCTTTTCAGTCTGTACTTGGAGTCTTATGCCTCACCATCATGGCAGCCTAGTGGCTGCACTAGTTCAGACATGTTCATCATTCCCACACTTACCTATCAGAGAATTGTTCTCTCTGGTGGACACACCACACACTATCACAAAGAAGGGATCAACAGAAGATGAAGGTCTGCTTACTAATGTTCTATGGCCTAGACCATGGGGACTTGAAAATCACAATCAAGAAGCCAAAGCTAATCTCTATTGACCAACTAAAATGTTTCATGTACACTGGTAGGTGTTTCAGCCACTTTATCTCAGTTAACCTTAGCCCCACTATAACCCTAAAACAACAATCTCCATTGTGCAGATGACCAAGGCTGAGTTGCCTTGGTCCTCCAGCTAGAGAAGCTGGGATTCAAACCCACTTCTGTTCTTACTCCAAAGCCCTTGCACTTTCCACTGCAGCACCTAAGTCAGGGCTTGAGCAGTCCATTGCTGGAGTCCTAGAGCCACCATTTTTCCAGGCTCAGTAGAGTCTCTGTGTTCAGCTTAACTTACTATAACAGCGTCATGTCTGATATTGCCTTCCTAAAATTGGTGTGCTCACTTTCCCTAAATTGCTGCAAGAGAACTCCTTGCTGCTCTATTTTCCTCTAATCCCATACCAAAGAGACCTTAGGTCCTCAGCACCTAGCAAGGAGGCCTGCCCAGCAGTCACTGGATAACAGCTGCTTCCCTTCCTCTCTCCTTCCTCAAAAATGAACATGGCCAAGCTCTTCTTTCAGGAGTGTTAAACCTTCCTGGGCTCTCCCTCCTACTGAGTAAAGCCCAAGGAGCTTATCTGGGCATTCAAGGGCTCCAAGGTCATCTCCCACAAGCCATCCACACCAGGCTTTAGCTCCAACAAAATCAGTGTTCTTCCTGGAATCTCTAACCTCCTTTCTCACTCAGTCTTCACCACCCAAACACATGCACATGCATGCAAACACACACACACACACACACACACACACACACACACACACACACACACTCACACATCCCACCCTCCACCTGAAGTGGCATCCCCACTTCCTCTTCAAGTCATACTCATGCGCTAAGATGTCAGGAAGTCACCCCTCCCCCAAGCATCCTTTCACACCATCCTGAGCAGGAGCTCCATCTCCATACCTTCAACGTGTCCTCCCTGAACACAGGCCCTGCCGTGTTTGTCTCTGAATCTGCACATGTCCTCTCTGCACTGTCATCCCAACCAAGTATGTGGCACAATTCCTGGGACGTGGCAAACACACCAACTAACCATGATTATTACAAGAACAACCAATTCTGTGCCACATCAAAGTATAATTTAAAAGAGCAAGTTCCTCATCAGTGTTAAAAATGAGCTCCAATTTGCCAGCATTTGATTTATGAGGGGGTTTTCAGGAGTGTGGTTACTGATTAATTAAAGCAGATACACCTTTGTAGTTCTAATAGGAACATTGCAGTCTCACTCACAAGTGCAGTGTGAGGGGGTGGTGGGGAAAACAGAAAGAGGATTCAAAGAATGGGCACTTGATTAGAACGACTCCTCTCTATCAACCCGTTAACTCCTGCAACTAGGTAATTAATATGGAAGAATTAATAATGAGATGGTTTCTGTTAAGTAATAAATAATAATGCCATGGAGATGCCCCATGCCTCTTTATCCAAGCAGACAATACTGCAGCTGAATCCTTGCTCTTCATCCTGCTCTGCCACTTACTAGCTCTGTGACCTTGGGCAAGTTACTTAACCTCTCTGACCCTCAGTTTCCTTATCTAAAGAAAAACAGAGATAAGTAATACTTTCCTTGCAGGGCTGTTGTAAGTCATAAGATATAAAGTATTATAAAGTGCTTGACAGATGTCAGCAATAATTACTGTTTGTACTTCCCAGAGGGTGAAGTTCTCCAATTTCCAAGCTAAAAGAGCTCCATTTTGCTGATGAACAAAGTGAGACGAAAAAAGACAAAAACTCATGACAATTAGAGGACACTCACATAGTAAACCAGTGCCAGCGTTAGGAGTGAGAGCTGGCATAGAAAACTCTAGACTAGGCCTCATTTGTCCAGTCATTCATTCATTATCTGTTCATCAGTTTCCATTCACGTTCTTATTCCTCCATCAAACATGAACACCACAAATGTGCTGATCCTCTGTTGGTTTCTGGGGAATACAGTGATAAATCAGACCCATGCCCTACCTGTACTTCTCAGGGCAGTGGGGGAGGCAGACGAGATTCAGATATGAAACAAGCACTTAGCAGTGCTTTCATAGAGGTGATTAGAGCTCCAGAAATTCCTTGAGTTATTCCCGAAGGGAATGAGTAGCAGGGGAGATGTCACAGAGTTCGGGGTACATTATGTGGCCAAGGAAACCAAGAAAGTGGGTACAGCATGTCCCATATCAGGAACCACAGATCACCCCCATCAGTTGGAGCACACGTCCCTGTGAGTCCTGTGTGTGTGTGTGTGTGTGTGTGTGTGTATGTGGCCGAGGTATGGGGAGAGTATGGGAGAGTATGTGTTTTTGCTGGGCACGAGATAGGCAGAAAAGAAATCAGCCAAGAGAATACAGAGGAGTTGGCATCTGAAAGGAAATTATAATTCAAAAACATGAAAGAGTCTTAGAATGCTCGCCTTCCATATATATGGGAGACCTGGGTTCGATTCCCAGACCATGCACCCAGAAAAAAAAACATGAAAGACCCAAGAATTAAATATAACTTTGATTACCATTTCCTCCTCTCCTGTTTCATCCTTTTCTGACTCCCTCTGCCCTGCTGCTGCTGCCCATCACTGCACGGACTGTCCTACAGCACATCAATAGAATAGAACAGTCTGTCCAGCTGCCCACCCTCCCTGCAAGCTTCTTCATGGCAGGGAGGGCACTGCCTCACTCCCTCAGTGTCCCAGCCAGCCAGGGCCCGCCCAGGCTGGGTCCTTGGGAGCGTGTGCTGAATGAGGCCACGTCCCCTGGCCACCGGGCAGGGGTCCTCACCTGCTGACAGGGTGATGGTGCTGAGCTTCACGCGGTACAGGTTGCTCCGGACCCGCCACTGCTGCACCATGGGGTAACCCATGGCCTCGTCGTACCTGACATCTCCTGGGGGAAAGAATAAGAAGGTCACATGATTCCAGCACTTAGAGGCTTCTCACCACAACCCCAAGCCTACAGCTCTGGGGGTGGGGCTGGGTGGGTATCAGATCCCCGAACCCCAGTACTTGACAACTTTATCTGGATCCCACCCACAGGCCACGCCCTGACCTCTGACCCCAGTCCCAACTCTACTTTTTCTTGCTGCTCAACATTTGCAAGTCTCCATCGCCCTATAAGCAACCTCAGGTCAGATTCATGTCCCACTGAGTTTGACCACCATCGGCAAGTTGCCATGAGATATTAGACATCTCCGCCCCTCGATTTTCCCATTTGATACCGCAGCTGTTTCTGCAGCCTTATTTCATAGGCATGTTGTGAGAGTCAAATAAGAAAATAGAAGTGAAAGCACTTTGGTAACCTAGAAATGCTGTACTTGCAGATGAGGGCTCAGTAAACTATGACCTCCTTTGTTAGATATTGTCTTTGGCTGCTTTCATGCTATTCGTGTGTTACCTGCTGTCTATGGCTGTGTTTGCAGTACCATACCCAGCTGAGTAGTTGCAAAAGAGACCGTACAATTTGTAAAGGCTAACACATTTACTATCTGGCCCTTTACAGAGAATGTTTGCTGATCCCCTGGTATAGACCCCTGTTTACCAATGTGGAAACATGGAATGTTCTAGGTGCTATGCAGAATACATATGTGCATACATGCAAGGCTCCCCTTTCAAGTAAGCTGGAGAAATACTGGTTACAGTAAGCTAAACAAGATTAAATAACAAACATAATTTCTCAACCCCTTGTGTAGGATATGTGCATTTTAAAGCTCTATGGAAGGGCAGGGTGAAGCATTTCTCAACTTCCTTTGACCATGGAATCCCTTCTTTACAGAGGGTCCAATGGAACGTAGGCCCCACAGAATGCACTTTGGGAAACACACAGCTAGACAGAAAATAAACAAAAAGCATAACAAAATGTTAGCACGTAGCTAACATTGGGTGCAAAGTATATGAATGATTTTTGTTTTCTGATTTACATTCATCTCCATTTTCTAAATATTCTACCCAAAGCATTACAAACTCCTTTATTATAAGAAAAAAACATGAAAAAGAAATGCTAGTCACATCAGCAGTTTTTACTGTTGTTGTTATGAATCCGTGATTTCTTGCACCTCTGCAAATGGCAGGCACATTTTCTATCCTTTTCTCTTGTTCCCTGGTGAGGAGGCACTTAAAGAGATATTTGATACCAAGATTAAAATTAGAATCTCATTGGAACAAATGGTTTCTTCCTGGACATTACTGCAGTATTAAAGTTGTCCATTACTGTCAACGTTTTTTTTTTCCTTCTCCTTAGCCTCTTCAGGAATATTATAATTTCTTGGAGGCTTTCATTTTAAAGTAAAATATTCATGATCCCCAAAGATATGTCCACTGGAGCGAGGTTATTTTGATATTAATATGTCCTTTCTGTTTATCTGCTCCGCTTCTCCTGTCCTTCCTTTGCAGAGGCTGGGGAGGGAAGGAGAGGGCTGTGTTTCTGACATAGGGCACGGAGAGCAGCCTGAACGGGAAGACGAGACACCAGGACCCAGGTAACCTCTGCCCCATTTATTACTGCTCACTTGGATTCAGAGCAGTGTTGGAGGGAATCTCAGGAACTGAGGCAGGCCCATCCGCAAGAGAAGGAGGCAGGGCATTTTGACGCAGCCCATTGATGCAGCTTCTTTTCCCTTTGGGGATGATGTCCAAAAGGAAAACTCCTTCTGATTCTCAAGTAGTTTATAAAACCAACATCGCTGCCCTTCAGCAAATCCTTGGACCTCCCCCATAACTGACATCGCTCCCGCCCTCTTTTTCCTCCATCCTTAGTCCTTCCTGGATTCTGACCTGGAATATAAGCTCCTCCAGGGGAATGGAGGAGCTTCTTGAGGGACCTTGGTCTGTGTTATTTCCACTTCGTCTGCACAGCCTAGAAGAGCAAAACATCCCTAGGGCCTGACTCACTTCCATCTCCCTGCTGATTTATAAACCTGCCCCTGCCGCCCACCTTGCCCCTCATCATCCCAGATCCCTACCTACAATTTGAGGTGGGATGAAGACTTGGGGTGAGGGGAAGCATTTTCCCTGGTAATTAGAAGAAAACTTAACTTTGGAAATGCAACAATTCCTTTATTAGGTCATGTCCAAAGATCCCCTAGTCAAATAATTGCAGTTCCTACTACTAACAGAGAACCACAAAGTATTTTACATACATGACCTCCAATTCTCACAGCAATCCTGAAAAATAAGTGTTATGCTCCCATTTATTCAGAGAGGAAGATGGGCTCAGAAACAGAAACTGCCCAAGGACACACACCCAGGATCCTTTCCTTCAGAGTGCACAGAGCTTTCCATGGACCATCAGAATGTCTGCTTTAAGAGGTAGTGAACTCTCTATTACTTGGGGTATGCAAGGAGAGATAATCACTCAGTAGGAATATTATACATCTGATTTCCTCATCAGTAAGGAAGATTACACTGGGCATCTTTTACTGTCGTCTATTTCAGCTCTGAAACTATGATTCGTCATGAAGAATGAAAGTTAAGTAGGGCACAACGATTTTTAGACACATTTTAAAGAGCATCTTTTAAATCCGTGGGCTCATATGTTCTACATCTGGGCCCCTCTGGAAGCATGACAGGACAGAGAGGTGATAGAGGATAGTGGATATAACGTCAGCTTTGGTGTAAACACCAACCAGGTTAAATCCTGACTTGACTATAGACTAGCCATGTGGTCTTACTCTGGACAAGTGACATGACCTTGTGAGCCAGTAAGAGAACAGTAACACCCTTGCACAATTAAACACAAACTTGCCTACAGGAAGTATACAGCACATAGGAAGTCCTTAACATGCAGGGGTTCTCTCCCCTGCCCATTTTATAGGAAAGGCTCATGGAGATTAGACAACCTGCCCAAGGTTTCCCAAGCTTACAAGTGATAGACAAAGATTTAAACCTATGTCTGCTACATTGTAGGGTTCTTCCCTGGGGGAGAATTACCCACTGGGCAGGGGATGAGACACCTGATTTCTCTATCATAAAGGTAGAGCTAGGGCCCTTACCTCCTAGGGAAGTCGCCAAGAAAAAAGGAAGGAGAGGATCTGGGAGAAGACAAGGAGGAACAAAAGAGGGCAGGACAAAAAGAGCAGAGCATCAGCAAAGCCTGCAAAAATTGGCTTCACAATAAGGGAGGAAGCTAGGTGCTGGGGGGAAGCTGCAGAGTGAAGAGGAAGGGCAAAGGATTCAGAGCCGTGGCATCTGGCTCTGTTCCTGAAAGATCTGCTGTGTGACCCTGCACTTGTCTCTTTGCCTCTCTGAGACTAGATTACTCATCTATAAAAAAGGGCTAATACGAGCACCTTGCCAGTTGTTTCAGGACCAGGTATACAGGTAAGCTGTGTAAATGAAAGGCCATTCAATTCGGAGAGGCTCCTGGTTGAGGATTCTACAGATTTTAATTTAGAATGATGTAAAAACAAACCAACAAAATAAAATATAAAAAATGCAAGCACAAAAGAAAAAGGAAGCAGAAAATTGTCGATGAGAGTGAAAAATGCTTTTGAGACTCAGGCACAGAGGCAAAACCCCTCACCGAGAGAGTCTTCCTCTCCTCCCAGATGCCTCCTTCCAAATTTAGCACAGCCTGTAACTCCCAAACTGGCAGGTCCCTTGCCCAGCCAAGGGGCACCCCAGACAGGCTTGTGTTGGATATGCACTTGGGGAGTGGGCGTGTGGTTAGGGAGGCCTGGCATGTCGGTCTTACCCGTGAGCAGCTGGAGGTCCGGGAGGGGCTCAGAGAGGACCCCCCGACACTGTTCCTCCACCGGCAGCGGAATCACCAACAGCCCGTCGGCCAGCTGGGGAAAGTCCTTGATGAAGTTGTTCTCCCTGTGGAGAGGAGCAGAGAAACTGCCAACACGAGGAAGTGGAGGCTGCTGGAGGGCTGTGGGGCAGGGAGTTTACTGCCAGGCAGAGCAACCTGGCCTCACAGGTGGTTGCCTTACTGTGGTGCCTCTGGCTCCCTGAATCCTGGCTCTGAGAACAGGGGGGTTAACCATAGGCCCTGGAATCAGATGGGCTGGGGTACAATTCTGGCCCTACCACATACTAGCTGTATGATCTTAAATAAACCACTGTACCTCCAGGATTCTCCGTTTCCTGGTCTATACAATTAGACTTAGATCTGAGGGCTGTTGTACTTAATGAGATAAAGCAGACAATTGCTTAAGACACTTTCTGACACTCTGTAAATGGCATATTTGGCTGCTACATGTCTTCCTACATAAGCAATGACAATGGTGAACCAGGAAGTGAAGGAACTGAAAACAGCAGTCGTACCTAAAAAACAAGGGGTCCAGGAAAAGCTAGAGAAAGAAAGAATGAAAAGAATGGATTTTTGCATGTTAAAGTGGAAGGGCATTAAGAGACTTTTTGGATCAAATTCTTCCATTTACAGATGGGGAAACTGAGGCACGGAGCAGGGGAATGACTTGCTCTAGGAGAACCAATGGGTTAGACTCAAAACCCAGGTCTCCTGACTCCCTGGTTAGTGGTAATTCCCCTGTCCAAACTTCTTCTAGGATTTCTTTCCTTTCCCTTTAGGGCCACCCCAGGGAAAGAAGATAGATCTTTTCTAGATGACCTCAGGGGACAGAAACCTCACAAAGGTAGTCTTAAATTGGGGGAGGCAGGCTTGAATCCTCTAGCCAATAGAAGATTCAATTGCCTAAAAATAAATGCCACGAGAGGTAGGGAGCTTCCTGTTCCTGGAGGCATGCAAACAGGAAACGTGACTGTCACTTGGCATGGTTGGTGTCAAGGGCATCCTCTATTAAAATATAACTGTTGAAGTCCCTGCACACTCACAGATCTTCAGAGTTGGAGACACTAATTACAATCTGGAAAGGAGGAAGAGGGCCTGGAGGAGGGGAAAGAGAACAAAGGGAGGAGAACTCTATTACTTTAGATTGCCACCTGGAATAGGCAACCTTGAAATGAAAATCAGAAAAAGGAAAACAAGCACATGTGACACCAAAGCAATGCCTTTGAAGCCTGGGTCTCAGGCAGTGTGAAAGCAGGCACCGACAGAGCTCACCAGCGAGTCATTTATTTAGGGAACGTGCTCTTTACGTCCAGCTTCCCTAGATGTCATCTCTGCCCCTGAGTGAGGTCAACGTCCAAAGAAGGGGCCACCATTGCCATCATCCCCACTATCATCATCATCATCATCATCATCATCGTCATGTCTGTTTGCTAGGACCTGGCTAAACACCTTACATACATTTTACCATTTAATCTTCACAACAAGCCTGTGTTAGGATTGACTTATGTCCCCCATAAAGACACGTTCAAGTCCTGACCTCCACCTGGTGGGTGTGAGCCCGTTTGTAAATGGCACCTTTGATGATATTATTAGTTCAGATGTGGACGCATGTGAACAGGATCTTCAGAGAACCTATTAGATGAGGTCAAGTTGAATCAGGTTGGGCCTTAATCCATGTGACTGGAGACCTTACAGGCAGAGAAAACTCAAACAGTCAGTCAGTAATGCCAGAAGTCAGAGGATCCAGAAGTAAGAAGCCAGAGAATGAGGCAGATTGCCATGTGACAGAGGCAGAGATGTAAGCCAAGGAATGCCTCTCTGTATTGGAAGTGCCAGATTGCTAAAGACTCCAGGAGAAAGCACAGCCTACCCATACCTTGATGTTAGACTGCTAGCGTCCAAAACTGTAAGCCAATGAACTTCTATTGGCTAAGTCAACCAGCCTGTGATATCTATCATAGCAGCTCAGCCAAATTAAGAAAGCATGAAATAATAAAATGATGAAATTATTATCCTCATTTACAGAGGAAAAAAATGAGATTCAGAGTTAATGGGTGGTGGAGTTGGGATTGGAACCCAGGTCTGACTAACTGCAAATCTGGTGTTATTAATCAGAAGAGATGAGGGACTAGGGAGAAAAGGGTTGGGCCTGGGACCCTGCTATGCACACTTGTGCATTTAAGCACGCTGCATTGTGTGCTTGTGTGTGGGTGCCCATGTCCATATGTGGAGTTGTACTCACTGATGTCTATGAGCACATGGGATTATAAATTCTGCCTGGATATTTGGGCTTGGTTTTTGGTTTGTCTGCAAACCTAGGAGTGTGGGACAGCAATGTGCATGCCAAATGACAGGCTGCTCAGTCAAGGGCGATGGAAGTGCCGCCAAGCAGCACATCACACTAAACAGGATTTAAGGGACAAAGAATCCTATGTATTCCCACTGAGGTGGGACACATCTCTTCCTTCCAAGATGGAGTGGGGTGGAGGGGTGTTCCCATGCCTTAGTCATTCACCCAACCTGCACTGAGCACATTCTCGGGGTGGAGACCTGTACTGAGTGCCAGGGACCCAGAGATAGACCAGATTTCCCCTTGTTCTCAAGATCTCATCAGCCTAGCAGGAAAGACAACAAAATTGGCATAAGGAGCAATCAGTGAGTCAGGGGTATCAGGAACTTTGAATGGGCTGGGCGATTCTGGGCAAGAGTCCCTTCTCCGTGAGACCCTACATACTTGCTTTAGGAGTAGGAGAGGCCAACAGTAAGGAGGCTGTGATGCTTTGAAGGCTGGAGCTCCAGTTTTACCTGCACTGCATGTAACCTGGAGCAAACCACTCAAGCCTCAGTTTTCTCATCTATAAAATGGGGATCAAAATAGTGAGTAGGCTAGCAAGAATAATAATTGCTTTTTATCGACTACCTGCTATGCACCAGGCAATCTTCAAATGCTTAGTCCTCAGCACAACCCAATGAAGTAGGTGCCATTAAGATCCCTGGTTTTGAGATGGGAAAGCGCAAAGAAATTATGGCACTACTCAAGGGCACAGACCTGGGAAGCATGAGGCCCCAGACAGTCTGGGTCCCGAGCCCACTCCTCAGCACTGCACAGGTACAGGGGTGCTGGAGGCCCTGCCTGTGAGATCCACAGACTGTCAGAGCCAGAAGAGCCTTAGCACCCATGGGTGCCCTGCAGCCAAGAGGAGGGCCTGCTGCTTACCAGGCCTTGCCTGGACATCCGGGGTTCTGCTGGGTAGTTATCAATGGAACCTCACCCAACCTTCACTCCAAAGCCATGGTGACGCACACAATTATATTCCCCATTTAACCAGTGGGGAAATGGAGGCTCCAAGAGTGAAGTGAATCCCCTAGATTTATACACTGAGCGAATTTGGGAAGAGGGACCTGAAGCCAAGTGCATCTGATTCCCAAGGTTATTTTTCCCCCTACTTTACCATCCTGACATATTATTATCTGAAAAGGTTTTTTACAGTTGTAGAGGCAGGTAGCAGGGCAGAAATCCCTCTGCTCCTATCCCTCTGCCTTCTGGTAACCTGGCTTGGCCTGTAGCCAACTCTGACCTCAAAGGGACAGTGAGGCAGGAGAGTGAAACATCCCTTCTTGGAGGAAGGTCTCTCTCTGAGCCTGAGGGAAGCAGGGAGGGTCCTGCAGAAGCACATCGAAGGCCAGCACGAGCAGAAGGGAGAGGACGGCAGGGTGGGAGTTAGCAGGCCAGTGTGGGAGGCCAGGAGGGAGGGGAAGGATGGAGTACTGAATGGCAGGACAGCAACAGCACAAACCACCCCAGGCACAGGGACTCACTGCCTCGATCACGGTCATGAGTCATGCATGGCCTCTGCCAGCAGAGGGCGCCCAGGACCTTTGCATCAGCAGCATTCCCCGGAGGCAAAACACGGATGGCAATAGCAGCCTGGAAAGTTCCATGGGATTGAAAGCATCAGATGCCCAGTCGGCAGATTCAGAACCATTGACCCCAGAACGGTGACAAGGGATGCTGGCAGGGGTGTTGGCTAAACATCAGTTGATCAGAGACTGGATTCAGATTCTCGGGATTCTTGTGTGTGTGAGTGTGCGTGTGCGTGTGCATGTGTGTGTAGTATAAACCACTAGGTAACTAACTCTAATAATAAGGAGTTAGTCATGAGTAATACTGAAATATTTATTAAGATCTGTTGATCACATTTGTTTATCATCAGCTGTGTTCTAGTTAGCATGCCAAGATGGATAGACAGATAGGCGTGGCCATAATGATATACAGTCATTTTTACTTCACAATAGCTCTATGAGATAATGAGGTACTCAGAGAGGTTAAATAACCTGCCTAACTCAGGCCCACAGTTATGAAGTGGGCAGTGGCCAAGACCACATTCTAACCTATCTAGCTCCTAGCTTAGCGTCTGCACTCAGTAAACACATGTTCAAAGACCCAGTTCAAAGCCCACGCTCTGATCTCTGAGATGGCCTGACCTACTTTGAGATAAAGAATGGGCAGTTCTGCAGTTGTTCATCTGCAGGGCAGACTGTGCTTTTGTGGGCATAGATGTCCCTGTTTGCGCTTGTTTGTGCGAATGTGCAGACGTGACTATTGTGTTCCAAACAGCAACAGGACCAGTGCTTCTCTAGGCATGCATCACCCAAAAGGTACCTGTGCAAATGTTCAATCTCAGTTGATATTATATGACATCATCCATCAAATTTTTAAAATAGTTGCTCCTGGCCCCCACGGAATCAGGGAGATGTCTCATTCATTCCACAAGTATCAGCTGAGGAACTACCATGTTATTGGAGGGGCTGTTCTGGGCACTGGGGAGAAGCGGTGGAAATGCAGAAGAGGTGCCTGAACTCATGAAGACCAGGAGAGAATCCAAAATTAAGGTCTATGAGGCCCTGCCTGTTCCTCCTGCTGACATTTCAAGGCACAGCCTCTGGCCCTCAGTTTTCCGGTCACAATGACTGAACTTGAGTTCTTCTTCCGAACATGCTCCCTTCCCTCCCAAGGCCTCACTTGGGATTTACCCTCTGTCTGAAAAGTTCTTCCCCTTTTTCTTCACCTCACCAACTCCTACTCATCATTCAGACCACACATTATTGTATGACCTCTGAGAAGTCTTCCCTGACTCCGTTTCCCTATAACTCACTCCCATATTGCCATCCTCTTTTATCCCATGAAAGGTGTCACACTTTCTACCCACAGCTGTACTCATGGGAGACCTTGCTAAACATCTCTCTCTTCTACTGGAAGGTAAGTTCCATGAGGGCCAAGTCTATGCCTGTCCCATCCACTGCTGTATCCCCAGAGCCCAGCATGGTGCCTGGGACGAAGAAGTTGCTCAATGAACCCTTGTTAAAGAATGAAGGAAGGGGGCAAGCCATGGTGGCTCAGCAGGCAAGAACCCTTGCCTGCCATGCCAGAAGACCCGGGTTCGATTCCCAGTGCCTGCCCATGTATAAAAAAAAAAAAAAAGAATGAAGGAAGGACAGTGAGAAAAAATAATAACGCATCCACAACCCACATCTTTTAATGTGGAGCCTTTTGCAATGCTTTGCCACAGGATCCCAGCATGCTTCAGAGTCCAAGGCATATAGAGTATTTGTGTCTAAAATCCCTATTTTCCACCCCTAATCTCCTAAGAACTCAGATACCCTGGTTCCTAGGGAGCTCAGCCACAAGGGGCCAGGGATGACTGTGCTGATGGGGACCCAGGAAAGATTTCCTTGGGCAGTTTGGTCAGACCTTCCCAATCACAGGGAGAATTTGTCATTTGTGCATGTGCATGTTGGGGTGGGGCCGGGTGAGGGATGCCGGGAGCAAGTGAGAGACCCAGTTCAAAAGCCACCTTTTCTATGAATCCTTCCCAGTCATCCCCAGTGGAAATAAATCTTCCCTATTACTGTTTTCCCATGCATCTTGTTTGTGAATAGCTTTGAGAAGTGGCCTTGGGCTCTGGCTGTGGAAGAACATGTTCTTGGAAGTAATACAGGCATGGGTCCCAGAGTCTTGTTGTGTGACCTTGGGGTGGGGGTCTCTTAAATTTTATGAACCTTATTGATTTCACCTGTAAAATGGATGTAACAAGTTTGACCTCAGTAGGTTCAGAGAATGATTAACTGACATGAAAGCTATCTTAAATATTAGTTCCTTTTTCTGAATCCCACAAGAGACTCTGAATGTCTAAAGAGACTCCGAGAGCCCAGCACAGTGCCTGGCTTGTGCCATCAGCATCATTTGCCTATAAACCTAAGTGACACAAAACCTACAAAGCATTTCTCCCAAGGATGCACCGCAGCTACTTCCCTTTTGATCAGCTGGCAAAGGATAGGGCTCCTGCCCCCCTCCCCTCTACCCTTTCCCCCAAGTCTTCACTCCTTCCTCTCTGTTTAAGAATATGTGTGAGTGTTTTGGATACATTAATACACAGCCACCAGCTAGCAAGAGCAGATCACCCCCTCAGTTCTGGGGAAATTAGCATTTAAATTGAGGTATTTCAGGGAGGTAAATCATCCTAGAGCCAGCCAGAGCTGTCTGCAGCCTGTGCTTAGCAGTGGCGGTGGTAGGGAGTCGGGGGAAGGCTAGGAGCCTCTGCCTGGGCACTGTGAGTTTGCAGGAAGGAGTCCACGCTCCCTGCCCAGCAATCTGGCTCTCTCCAGGCTGCCAGAAGACTTCTGAAAGAGTGCCGGCAGACCCCCCAGTGCCGATGAGGCCATCTCCCTTGTTCAACCGTGCCCCATCCCTCCCCTCCAGCTGAACCGAGCCTTTCTGCCAATTGAGAGGGATGGCTTTGGCTGAGGAGTCAGGAGACCGGTGTTCTCATCTGTGCTCTGCCACTGCCTCACAGTGGGATGGGGGAAGTCCCTCGTCCTCTCTGGAACTGGGAGGGTAGGGGGCTGCTGCAAAATATGTGTTTCTCTGAATCCCAGGTTGGGAGTCACTGGGCTGCATTTAGTTGATCTACAGGGTCTGGTAGAGATTAAACTGACACCAGCACTTGCTGGTCAAGCCCCTCCCCAGGCTCTGTCCTCCGGGAGCAGGTGGAATCCTTGTTCTCCTGAAATGTGCTTCTTACTTACAGGTTTTAGTTTCAGTTCTCTGCTCAAGCACCCAAGACTTAAGTCATTCTTTAATAATGCAATCATTCATTCATTCAACAAATCTTTACAGTTATGTGCCAGGCATTGAGAAAACCACAAACACACACAAAAAGCCCAACATTCTCTGTTGTCAAGTTGTACACAGCCTGGTAGGAGTCACAAATGTATGCAAAGGTCTCCTACATATATGTGTGCAAATGTGTGCAAAGTGAACAATGATACTGAAAATATTAAACTGAAGCAATTTTCATTTCCCATAAATTACATTAGTCTATGGCTCCCCATCCAATAAATCAATGGCATTTATCCCCTCAGTGGAAGGGTTGATACCATCCAGAAAAAAAAAAAAACAGTCATTGCTCAGTTTTGCATCTCAAAGCAACTGTTATAGTGTCTCCAGCTAGACAATCGTTATGAAAGCCAGTCTGTGCTGAGAGCGAAGGTTTCTTTATCTATAAAAAGCCAGCCCTGGCTGACTCACATCATAGTATTTTATTTTAATGTACAGATGGTGCAGGGTATGACCCAAGGGGAGCTCCCACCAGACAGGAAAAGGAAGTAGAAAGCCCTTCTTCCTGCCGCTGGTTCTGGGAGGAAATGCCGAGGAAGAAAACCAGGAGGGCAGGAGGGCAGACGTGTCTCCATCACCCTCCTTCCACCCTTTCCAGAGTCATTCCTCTACTCCGCTCACCCCAGCCCTGAGGGTAGGAGCCATGAGGGTAGGGTTGACAAGTACCTAAAATACCAAAATCCCAAGATTCAGGATTTATTCTGGGACCTTGTGAGCCCTGTATTCAACAAACCAAGAAGAACTCCCTTGGCAGGGTGGCAGCGGGTGAGGGAGGCCTGAGTCAGCCCTGAGTCCTGTACCCACAGGGCACAGAGGAGAAAGCCACTGAGATTTCCTGGCATAGAGGTGGCCCTGCTCCTTGGAGGCAGGGATGGTGGTGGTGGGGGGGGGGTTGTTGACGTCTGAGATGAGAATGAGCAGCCTTCAGAGAGCGTGAGCCTCAAGACCTCGCACTTCGATGGCGGGTTCCAATGCATTATTGACCTGAAAAGACCACCTACACCCATCCCTACCATAATGCACGCCAGTGCAAAGACCCAGAGCCAAGCTCAAACAAGAGACCACATGCCCTCCTGCCCTCCTGGCTTTCTTCCTCGGCATTTCCTCCCAGAACCAGCGGCAGGAAGAAGGGCTTTCTACTTCCTTTTCCTGTCTGGTGGGATCTCCCCTTGGGTCATTCCCTGCACCATCTGTACATTAAAATAAAATACTACGATGTGAATCAGCTGGAGCTGGCTTTTTATAGATAAGGGAACACTTGCCAGAGTCCTCTCCCATCAGTATCCACCTGCAACCTGATGCAGAGTTGGGGAGGAGCTGAGACTGCTTGGTAAGGGAGAGATGGACCTGGGAGTTTAACTTTGAACTGATTAAGTAAATATTTACCCTACTTTACCCTAAAAAGAATAGTTTATACTTTTGTTGTTGTTGCCATCAGTCGAATGGAAGCTTAAGGGCAAGATTATGTCAGTTGTGGAAAATGAAGAAAACTACAGTGATGTGTATATCTGAGTCATAATGAATAAGGTTTTGAACACTTTATTTAGGTAAACAGATGACTATTGATTAGACTGATTAAAGGTTAACAGAAGTTCAGGGAGCAAGGGAGTTGAGAGCAGGAACGCCTAACACAGACAGTCAGGAAGGCTCCCTGGAGAAGGTGAGGAGGTGAAACTTGACTGAGAGGGGTTATCCACGTAGAGGACAGGGAAAGGAAGAGGTGGGGGGTGAGTACAGGCAGAAATGTGCAAAAGACTGAAAGTGTGTGTGTGCATGAGAATGGAGGGGAGAGGAAGGAAGGGGGAGGAGGAGTGGGGAGGAGAGAGGAAACAGCATACACATGCACACATTCTAGAAACTGAAGGTGCTACGTTTAAGCTGTTAAAGTATAGAATGAGAGGCAGGGCTAGGGTTGGGAAGGGCAGGTGGGAATTAGATCTTAAGGGTCTTCTAAGCCATGCTGAGGACAGTGGATTTTATTCTGAGAGCAAGAAGACCAATTGAAGGGGTCTGGCATCATCAGACTGGAGCTTCAGAAAGATTGTCTGGCTACAGGGTGGAGGATGGATTGGTAAAGGAAAAGACTGGAGGAAGGGAGGCTGATCGTGAGGTTTTGTAAAAATCCAGAGAAGAAACACTGGAGAGCTGTATAACAAGATCTAGGGAAGAGGCACAGAGTGGGAATTGGGAAACAGAACCTGCTGTCTTGGTCAGGGATTGCACAGGATATGGAGCAGAAGATGGAGCTGCAGATGAGGCATGGATGTCAGGAAGTTTGGAGCCCAAGTAGATAGGACTGGGTCCCTGTGCCACCCCAGGAGCCACCGCTCCCAGACGACCTGACCGCTAAGCACCAGATCACAGGCCGGCGAGCTTAGCCCACCACAGAAGTCTTCAGCCTCCTTTCTGCCTTTGCCCACTGGTCAGCCCATCCTGGTCTACCCGCTGTGAGAGGAGATTCATGGGAAGAGGGCCAGACTTCGAACAGAAGCCCCCGGCACTCCATGTGAGCCCCAGCACTCCCCAGATAGAGGCTCTCAGGGCTGCCCCTTCTCTCAGGAGCAGCAGGACCACATGCCCCCAACTTCTGGGGCTGTATCAGGGTTGTGGATGTGAAGTTGCTTCACTCATGGCACAGTGGCCAACACATACGTGGCCATCTTATCTCGGCCAATGCTCACGGAAATGGTGATTCTTACTCTTCCAGTGTGGTAGGAGAGGAGACAACAACCGAGCCAAGAAGGGCCTTCTTTAAGGGCTCACAGGTTCTTTGTTGTTTCTTGTTTGCAGGACTAGGAGTGCTAGCAGCCTGTATACTCAATTTCTAATCCAGAGATCCTTCCACTTTCATGTTCTCAAAGGTTGATAGGAATGATGACTTCATATGCCAGCAACCCTCTCTGAACTGTAAGCACCTTTAAAGCAGAAGTTGGGCGTAATTAACCTGTGCAGCTTCCACAAACCTTTTAGGGCTTCACAGACAGATCTCGTTCTGCCACCTCGGCCAGGAAGCTGCCTTGGATCTGTTCACAGGAAGGAATGTCTTTCTGCTTCCACAGCACTCGACTCTGGCTCTGCCCTCAGACCCCCACACTCAGCCAATGTGGCTGCCCTCTGCATATCTGTCACCTGCCCCAGGCTCTGGAATTCTCTGTTGCAAAGACCTGGATGATTCTGCTTTGAATCCTCCACTTGCCCACACCCCAAGGCCAGTGTCTACACAAACCCAGCATACAACAGCCGCCTATTCTGGTTTAGGCTGCCAAGCACTCTCAAGGAGTCTGCTGCAAAGCAAAAGCCTGTTAACTAAGCTCTCTGCATTCAGCTTTGCCCCTTCTAATTCATTCACCATCCTCTGGCCGGAAGGATTTTCTAAAACAGTGCCTCTAATTCAAATGTATCATTGTCTGCATGTATTAATTATCCATTAGAGCGTCCATAACAAATAATCACAAACTTAGTGGCCTAAAACATACAAATGTATTATCTTGTCAGAAGTCGACACTGATCTCACAGGGCTAAAACTGCCAGTGCTGCATTCCTTTATGGAGGCTCTAGAGGAGACAAGGTTACTTTGCCTTTTCCAGCTTCCAGGGGTGCAACCTGTGTTCCTTCATTCATGGCTCCCTTCCTCTCCATCTGCAAAGCTAGTTAAGGCAAGGCAAGCCTTCCTCCCATCACATTTCTCTGACCCACTCCTCTGCCTCCCTCTTCCACTTTAAGGATTCTTGTGATTACAGCGAGGCACATCTGGATAATCCGGGATAATCTCTTTATCTCAAGATCTGTTGATTAGTGACATTAATTCTACCTGAACCCTTAATTCCCCTTTGCAATGCAAGGTGACCAATGCACAGGGTCCAGGGATGTGGATGTGGCCATCCTTAGAGGCATTATACTGTCTGACCCAGTCAGCTATTTTTTCCCCAGAAAAAAAAAACTTTTTTTTTTTTTTTACAGACTTTTTAACTGCCTCTCCTCTCGTTTTGGAGTTTGATGCTCTTTCCCTGGCAGCCCTTCCTTCCCTAACCACATCCACGCTGGGCTGGCATTTCCTGGACACTAGCCGTCCCCCCCACTGGACCAAGAGCACTAGAGGGCAAGGACAACATCTGTCCCATTTACTGCTGTGTATCCAGCCCCGAGGCTGTGGCTGATACATGCTCTAGGGGGCTCAGTAAGTGCTTATTCAATGAATGAAAAAGTATGAATGCCTCTCTTATTTGATGAATGAATGAATGAATGCCTCTTAGCTGAATGGAAATGTAGGGGAGAAACCCATTCAGCTACAATATTAAATCTCCCTCCTGTGGGACCTTTATTATGCTTTATTCATCTTGGCCTCCCTACCCATCTCACCGTTTCTTCCCAGGGCATTGAGCATGCAGAATAATATGCATCATTATCAGAGCTAATACCTATTGATTATTTATAATTATTCTAAAGACTTTGCACATATTACCTCATTTCACCCTCACAACAACTCCATGAGGTTAAGTACTATTATTCTCATTTTATTTCAAATGAGGGGGAAGTGGCATGGAGAGGTTACATGCAGAGTGTTAGTAAGCTGGGATTTGAACACTCTGACCCCATGTTCTTAAGAACTATACAAAATAATATTCTTGTAAATATTTATTGTTGCCCCTAAATGAATTGCCAAAGAGCAATGTTGATTCTTTGGACATATCCGTGCTGCCTGAATGGCCTAGATGGCTGACGGCACTAATAATGGTAGCTGCTGTTTGCTGAACGCCCACCAAGTGTTAAGTGCCCTTTCCAACCTTCTCGGCGATCCCGTGGGGTAGTTATTACTATCTAGATGATGGGGTTGAGGAAACTGGGGCTCAGAGAGACAAGGTCACTTTGCGAGGGTCACCCATGGTATCATCAGGGCCGTCTGGCTCCCTCTGCCACCTGTCTCTCCCACCATGCTCACACCTGGCCTTCCTCTTTCCTGCCCCACTCTCATGCATGCACAGGTGTGCACACGGGAACGTACACACACACATATACAGTGTCAAGGCCCAGGTTACACACTGCACATGCCTCCCCTCTCTAAATGCAGAACTGCTTCCACCACTGGCTCCAAACTCATTTAAGAATTCTAGGCATGGCCGTTACTAAGTCCTGCCCTGGTAATTGCAATCCCTGAAATTGAAAGAAATTGCAGGCTAGAGAAACATTATCTTCTCCTCAGCCATTCGCCCTCCATCTCCTTGCCTCAGTGTGTCAGCACCAGGATTCCTTGTCCTGTTGTAACAAGCTGTGACCTCTGGAGAGTCTTTCCAAATTTTTTCCTCCAGTGCTCAAGGGATGGAATGAAAATGCCCAAAAACTTGACATCAAACTTCAGAGGTAGGGGTGGAGAAGGTCAGACCTTTGACATCACTAGATCCGACATCTGTATTTTCCTGACCAAGCACCACCATTACCACTGTTTTTCAGATGCTGTAAATGAGATTCAGAGAAGGAAATTCACCTTGCCCCAGTTCGCACAGCCAAGATGCAGCAGAACGGAGATTCGAACCTGAAGCTGCCTCTGCATACAGGTTTGTATGGTCTGAGTTAAGAATTTCCTTGTCCCAGGAGACAGCCGAGCTCTCTGATGTAGGGGGCACCTCTGAGCCTGGCTCCCTCCCTCCAGCCCCCAGTCCCAGGGACAGCAGTCTCTAAGTTACCTCCCTCAATCTCCCAGGGGTCTAGCTGCTTATTTTATCCATGTCAAGGGCAGAAGCCAACAGCCCTAGGCTGTTACAAACTTTTTGGGACCAATTAGAATTCTCATATTCTGGCCTTAGGGGCTTTTTCTGTTCTCAGTACCCTCCACCCCTCTCCATCATTTCACCCATAAGATTTCTCAGGGCGGGGCCTGGCCTCAGTCCAGGTTGCCGTCTCAAGGGTCTTGCACAGAGGGTCTAACGCAAAAGGTGCATCAAAAAACACCTGCCGAGTGAGTCTGCTGTAGAGGCAATTGACCCTCCCGAATCCCAGTGCACGGCCCTCTCTCCAGTCCATACCCACTCCCAGCCCTGCCCTGGACTGGGGGCCAGGCCTCCCCAGCTCAGCTTAGCTCTGCTGCTCACTTGCTGTGTGGCTTTGGGAAAGCCATGCCCTGTCTCTGGGCACCTTTTTAGTCCTAACTATTTCTCTTTGACCAACTCGGTTGTCCCTTTATGGCTCCAGTGCACAGGGCTGAGGGAGTTCCCAAGAAGAAGAGTCTCTGCTCCCAGGGGGCACACTGGGTCTTCTCTCTCATCCCTTTTGAAACAGTCTTTGGAGTCAAACACACATGGATTTGCATCCTGATTCCAAATCCCACCCATGGGCTGGCTTTGGTGCAGCAGAACATTCCACTTTTTCTGGGCCTTGGTGTCCGCATCAGAAAAGTGGGAATAAATGATCACTCTTGGTCCACATGATTGCTGTGAGGTTTAAAGTTTCCACAGTATAGCTCCTCAAAAAGTTAACCATGGAACTACCATATGTCCTGGCAATCACTTCTAGATATACAGCCAAAAGAACTGAAAGCAGGGACTCCAACAAATACTTGTACATAGAGGGTCATAGAAGTATTGCTCATAAGAACCAAAAGGCAGAAGCAACCCAAGGGTCCGTCACTGGATGAATGGATAAACAAATTGTGGCAAATACATATAATACATAAAAAGGACATGGCTAACTAAAACATGACAAATCTTGAAAACATTATGGTAAGTGAAATAAGCCAGACCAAAAGGGCAACTAGTGTATGACTCCACTTATATGAAATATTTGGAAATATATTAAAGAAGCAAATTCATACAATCAGAATATAGATTAAAGGGTACGAAGGGTCAAGGAGAGGGAGGAATGGGGAATTATTGCTTACTGGGTATAGAGTTTCTGTTTTGGGTCATGAAAAAAATCTTGGTAATAGATTGTGGTGATAGAAGCATGACAAGGTAACTGCATGTCACTGAACTATATATGCAAAAGTAGTTAAAATGGCAAATTACTCCTCTTTCCCCCACGAAAAAGAGTCTACAGTGTAGATTTCTTAGCAGAAGGCCTGAGAATAGTAGACTGTCAATTAATGGAAGTTATCACTGCTGT
>PVIY010013045.1:0-10020 GCA_004026745.1 Myrmecophaga tridactyla
TTTTTTCTCTATTATTGTTTTATTTCTTTTTCTGATGTCTTTTTATTTCTTTCTCTAAATCGATGCAAATGTTCTAAAAAATGATGAATATGCAACTATATGATAATATTAAGAATTACTGATTGTATATGTAGAATGGAATGATATATTAATGTTCTTTTGTTAAGTTTTTTAATTAATAAAAAGTTTAAAAAAAATGGTTTATTAAGCACTTGCTATGTTTTTTTAAGGGATATGTCAAGAATGACATTTTTCTCTCATTTTGGCCTGTACCTCTACCAGTCTATTGGTAAACTAGTAAAGTGTTGGTGTTACTGCTAAATTTCAGCTGGCCTGTAGTCCCAACTTTTTAACTGTGAGTCCTCAGTATTCTTCTCTTAATTCCACCTCCTCAATGCCTTCCAGTTGTGGACCCAGGACGTCTTGGGTAACAGCTCCCACCTTGATTAGATGACCTCTGCCTCCAATTTATTTGAAGACAAACCCTGTCTCAGGTTCAGATGCTGAGACCCTCTAAGAGAATGGGGCTCCCTGGTCAAGATTCTTGCTCCGGCTCCCAATGTTTTAAATCTCTCCAGCTGTGAAACAACCCTGCCTTACTGTCTAGTCTTCACCCTCATTGCTTCTCCATCCATCTCTCAGCTACTCCATTTATTATTTTCCAAATGGAAACCTTTTTTTTCCTTTGAGAATGAAAGTGTATTTGACGATGGTCCAAAGACCACAGGGATAAATTGGGACTGCCCCTTGCAAACCAGGACTATTCTTGGAGGCACATTAACTGGTTCCACTAGTATAAAAAAAAAAGTCTTTGTGAAAACAGCTTTCTTTCCTTTATTATTTTTCCTTTGGAGTTCTTGGGTTGTTCCTCGTCTAATGTCAAAAGTTAGATAATTTGCTCATTAATGTTCAGCCTTTCTTCTTTCCTAATTTAAAATTTTAATGCCATAAATATCCATATGTGTAAATATATTTTTTCATTATTTTTCAGAGTTTTATAATATGTAGCTAATTAGTGTGAATATTCAATGCTTAAAAAGCACTGATTGCTTGAAAGGATGACCACTCTTTAATTTGGAGAGAAAGGTTTCTATGCATATTTTCTTAAACATTTTGACTATTTTGAAATCGGTCACAATTTAGAGGGGTATGTTAAAATATTTCACTGTTTCACAAGGGTGGTGAATTTATCAACCTTTTCTTATACTATCATTTTTTTTTAGCCTTAAATATTTTGTGGCTAGGAATTAGGTGCTTAAATTGAGAATAGTTTTTTCTTTCCTCAGTGAAATGAATGGTTATATGACCTTCATCCCTAATTTTGCTGTTTGCCTATAAGTCTATTTTTTCTGATACTTATATAAGGCACCCTATATTTCTTTTGATTTACATTTTCTGTTGTTCCATTTTCCACATTCTTCTGCATCCTCATCTTAATGTGTATCTTTAAAGAATATATAATTGGAAATCTCTATGCAATTGAAAAAATCTCTATCTTGTTATTTGTAAGGTAGTGTCTACATGGTGTGACTACGGATTCATTTTCAATTGTCTGCTACCTCATTTTGTGCTTTCTAGTTGTCCTGCTTTTTTTCTGATCCTCTTTATTTTCTCCTCTCCTGCCTTCGTTCAGATTATTTTAATTCCATTTTTCTCCTCCATTTTGGAAGTTATTCAATTTATACTAACATACATATATATCTAAAACATAAAGATAATAACTTTACCCTTACACTGATTGTGCTTGTTTGAAACTTTTATGTACCTCTGAATAGCCATGTTCTTTTTACTAATCCAATCTTTTGGGGGGCAGATCTAGTGTTTGGGTGGGATCTTTTTGATTAAGTTGTTTCCATGGAGATGTGTCTCCACCCATTCAAGATGGGTCTTATTCTGCTTGCTGGAATCCTTTAAGAGGGAACCATTTTGGAAAAAGCTCAGAGCCGACACAGATGCAGACAACTGGAGATGCTTGGAGGGCGACAGAGAAAGCAGATGCCTAGACCTGGATGTTTGAAAATGCAAAGCCCAGAAGATGTCACCACTTGTCTTCCCAAGAGATACTAAGCAGTCAGAAACCAGAGTTTTGCCCTGGAGAAGCTAAGTGAAGGCCCACAAATGCTTAGAGAGGAAGTCACTGGAATTAGGAGCTAGAAGCAATGAAACCAGAACAAAGACCAGCCACTACTTTCCCATGTGACAGACATTGGGGTTTCTTCAGAATCAAGATTGTTTTTTCCACATGCCTTAGTTTGGACATTTTAATGCCTTAGAACTGTAAACTTGTAACTTAATAAATCCCTTTTATAAAAACTGATCCATTTTTGGTGTATTTCATTCCAGAACCTTTAGTAAACTAAAATACTGTTTAATGCAAGTAACTTGGAGCACTAACTCTGATTGCTTCCTCCCATTTTACACAGTATGTGTTTGCTTGTATCTTTCTCAAATCTATATTCATTGTTATTGTTTTGTACAGTCATGTTCATTTGTATTTTACCATATTTAACAATTGATTTACTTAATATTGTCTTTCTTCCTGAAGTACATACTTAAGAAATTCATTTGGTGAAAATTTTGTATTTTGTGAGGCTGCCTTTATTTCAGCATTATCTCTTGAATTTCACTTACATGGGTGTATAATCCTATTTTGACTGTTATTTTCTCTCACCACTTTGGGGATATAAATATATTATATTCTTGCTTCTACTGTTGTACCATCATTCTAGCAGCCATTCCTTTGCAGGTAATTTGTCTTTTCTTTATTAATTCTTTCAAATATTTCTTTGCCTTGGGTGTTTTCCAATTTTACTATGATGTATATAAGTATGAATATCTTTCTTATTTCTACCTGGAATTTGCTGGCTCAGTAAATCTAATGATTTTCCACTTTAATTCTGGATAAATTTTGGCCACTATCTTTTCATATAATGCCTGCATCTTTCTCAGTTCTCTCTTTCAAGAAATGCTATCACACATAAGTTAAACCTTCTACTCCCTATATTCCTTAACCTGACTTTCACATATTGTATCACTTTTTTCCATATTCTCAGCCATCTCTTTAGATATTCTTCTAAGAATTCTTCTTCCAATTCACCAATTTTCTCTATAGTTGCTTTTAATATGCTTAATCAATCATTTAGTTTTTAATTTAAATACCTCTATTTTTATTTTTCAAAATTCTGTTTGTTTCTTTCGTCAATCTAATCAAAACTTTTATTAGTCTTTTGTGGCTGGGTCATCTTTTCTACTGCATAGTTTAATCTTTTTTTAATAAAATTATTTTACCTGTGCCTGTACTTTCCAATATCTTAGTTCTTTGCTTATCTAATCCTGTTTTCCTCCTTTTTGGTGGCTATTTTAGTAATTGTATAATTTAGGATTATGGAATCATGACTGACCTTAATCAGTGGTAACCTTAGGGGCCTCGTATTGAAGGTGTATTGTTCCAAAGGGACTTTCTGTTTATATATATCAGATGCCCCAGATCATTGCCAATGTAAAAGTCAATTTAATTCACTATTGGTTTGGAGTGTTCTAAGCCATGAAATTATGACATATTCAAACTCCAAATGCAAATGAAGAAGAAAATTTCATTTATATATTAATTTTCCACTTGGTGTCAAGGCTAAGGCAGACAAGTTTCTCTATTGTCTTTCTTTGCCAGAAGTCAGTCTTTTTTTTTTCCTAGTTCACCTTTCTTTAAGTATATAGCTCATCTTTAAGTGGTAGGATCCAAGTTATAGTTTTCTTACACAGGACTATGGTCTTGTCTTCTATCCTCTGTGTAGCTAACCTTAACATAGCTGAAACTTCAATATTTGATTACCTCTCTGTTTTCAGCTCTGGCTTGCTTTTCTGGCCCCTGGGAATATCCTTTGTCGTATTTACATATTTGCACACTTGCCTACTCACGTGTTTAGCAAACTGGGTTATGCACTTAAATATGTGTTGCTGCATTTTATCCAAAATATATAAATATTCTGTAGGGAGAGGATGTTCAAAACATTTACTTTCACTGTATCGTCAGAAGTAGAACTCTGAAATGGAATATTTGCTATAGGGTCAGTTTTCTCTGTGCTGGAAATTTCCTTTACACTTCTAGACATTTTAGTGGAAAATCATAAATATCTAAAAGTAAAGATTTTAAAGTTAAAAATAAAAAGCCAATCTCAGTTGTCATAAGAAGTAATGGTTCCTCATTTTTGGCAACACCCTTGGGGAATAAGATGACAGGTGCTGGAAAAGTTAATAATTTGCTGCCTTTAAAAAGCAACTTGAACACCATCCTAAGAAAAATAGGGTTCCCAAATTGGGAATTGATCAAATTGCATGATTTAAAGCAAGTTTTTTGAGACTTTAACACAAGCCCTTTCTTCCACCCAATTTTTGTTACTATTGTTGTTCTTGTTTTGAGTAAGATTTCTCTTGGGGGACTTGGTCAACACCTAAGTGAATCTGTTTCACTACCAGTATTTGGTCTGACCCATGGCTTATCTGACTTTAGCAAATGTGAACCTTTTTAACCATATTGAAGAAGTTAAGTCTATACGCTACCTCCCGTTCACATCTTCCTTCCAGTGCTTGGCATAATTCTCATCTCCTTAATGATAATGTGTGCTGCCTGTCAGTGGTCCATTTATTTCTAGGGTGAAAATGAGGAACATGGTCCTTTACTGCAGATTCTGAATTTTAAGAATGATAAGAAGCATTGAAATATACGTACATTGTTCTCTGCAGTGCTGACTCCAAGAATAGATATGCAGTTAAAATTATTTCCAAACTCATTACACCCATTACAATTAAATACTACACTAGTCTTTATAAATGCAGATTTGTTTATATATATATATTTTAATTTATGTCTATTTCTAACATATTCCAAGAGGAAAGCAATCCATTCATTCTTCAAACACTCCTGTCAGAGTTTCATCAGACAGATGCAAATTCTATGGTTCAGTTCTCCAAAAAATTTAGTTGTGCTATGGGGCAGATAAAGCATATAAGCTTAAAAGGTCATAAAACTGAGACCATGTGCTGAAACATACCATGCACCTTAGCAAGAGGAGTGCATGCATAAAGACAAATCACATCCAGCTTAATAGGCAATGGAATCAAATTTGTTAGGAAAAGATTCCTCCCACTTACACTAAACAGCTCAGGGAAGTCTCTAAAGGGCTGACAGTGATAAGGGTGAACAATCTACTTTTGCTTCTATCAAAGTGAGAGAATAAGAGAGGGAAAAATGAATAATTATTATTATTAACAGATATTTATACTAAAATCTTTATTTCTCAAAGGGAAAACATGTTAATACATTTCACAAGATCCTCTAGCATTATAATCCTAAATTTCAGAGTTTCTGCTTCCAGCCAAAGAGACTTTTCAGAAAGTTATGGCTAATTTCATATGTTAACTTGTGTAGGTAATAGTGTTCAGTTGTTTGGTCAAGCAAGAACTGTTCTGATTATTACCATAATCAGAGCATGTCATAAGCAGATTTAAATAACCTATGGCTGGTTACTTCTACATGCAACAAAAGAAATTGACTTCAGAAATGACAGACTTCTCCTTGTCCAATCAATTGAAGGCCTTAAAGGGAGAACTGATGATTTTGGCAGTCAGAAAGAATGTCTACCTCTAATTCAGCTAGCCAGCTTCTCCTGGAGAACTCAACACCATTGAGTTCCCAACTTTCTCCTTGCCCTACCAAATTTGTAATTACCAATCTCATGGTCATATGAGCCAACTCCTATAGTAAATCTGTTAATATTTATATATATGTCCCCTGTCAGTTCTGTTTTTAAGGAGAATGCTAATGCACAGAATATATTCCTTTTTAATATTTTTATTGTGAAAAAATTACATACATACAAAAAAGCAATACATTTCCAAGTACATTTTAATAAGTAGTTATACAACAGATTTAAAAGTTTGATATGGGTTAAAATTCCATGACTTCTCAGTTTTTCTTCTAGCTGCTCCAAGACACTGGAGACCAAAAGAAATATCAATGTATAGATTCAGTAGTCATATTCATTTGTTAAATCTTATCTTCTTTATTATATTCTTCCTTCTCTTTTTTTTTTCTTTTTTTCTGAAAAGTAAACATATATACCAAAAAGCAATAAATTTCAAAGTGCATTGCAACAATTAGTTGTAGAACAGATTTCAAAGTTTGGCTTGGGTTACAATTCCACAATTTTAGATTTTTATTTCTAGCTGCTCTAAAATACTGGAGATTAAAAGAAATATCAGTTTACTGAGTCACCAATCATATTCATTTGTTAAACCCAACATTCTCTGTTTAACACCACCCTCACCTTTGTTCTTTCTCTCAGCTTAGAGTATTTGGGCTATGCCCATTCTAACTTTTTCACGTTGGGAAGGGCTATCAATAATATGGGATAAGGGATGGAACTAGTTGATGTTCTGGAAAGGTTGGCCCCTCTGTACTCAGGACTTATCTGGTCCAGGGACCCATCCAGAAGTTGTAGGTTTCTGGGAAGAACCTTTGTAGAATCTTATCTAATTCTTCAGGATTAGCAGGAATGTTTTTATGGCAGGTTATGATAGTAGCAGTGTCACTCTGAAGCTTGTGTAAAAGTGACTTCCAGAGTAGGCTCTTGACTCTATTTGAACTCTTTCAGCCACTGATACCTTATTTGTTACACTACTTTTCCCCTTTTTGGTCAGGATGGCATTGTTAATTCCACAATGCTAAGGCCAGACTCATTCCTGGGTGTCATCTCCCACGCCACCAGGAAGATGTTCGTCCCTGGATGTCATGTCCCACATAGGGGGAAGGGCAATGGTTTCACTTGCAGAGTTGGACTTAGAGAGAAGAGCTCACATCTGAGCAACAAAAGAGGTCCTCTGGAGGTGACTCTCAGGAATACCTATAGGTAGGCTAAGCCTCTTCACTACATACATAAACTACAAAAGAGCAAATCTCAAGATCAAGGGCTTGGCCTATTGATTTGGGTGTCCCTAAAGTTTGACACAGTATCTGGATTTTCCTCAGTGATAAAATTTAATAGTTCCATATTATTTCTCCCATCCCTCAAGGGATTTTGCCAAAACTTTTTGATTATCTGCTTAATATTCTCTGATACTCTGGGATGTATCCAAGCATTACATTAAATTATACAGGAATAAAGGCTTTCATTCTTATTCTAGGCTCCCTGTGTTTGCATTATTTAAATGATCTATCCAGACAGCTTAAGTTAGATTATGTGCTACTGAAAATTTAGGTTCTGGGCAAAGTAAACCTTTCTTCCTTTGGTCTCAAAGAGTAGGTGAAGTTCTAAGATATAAGCAATGTCTTCTTTACCCCTGTTTCTGAATTACCTTAATCCTGATCTGTCCAGCTTTGTTCTTATCTCTAAGTACTGGGTAACACATATATAAAACAGCCCCCTCAGAATCCAGAAATAACAATTACCACTCCAGAATAAATGTGACTGCTGTAAGAGCTTACAGTTGAGGCCTGAGTTCTCTTATAAGTATTTTCTAAATGAGATCATGCAATATTTGATCTTTTGTTTCTGAATTATTTTGTCTCATCAAGTGCCCCACAGGTTCATTCACATGTTGTATGCCTCACAACTTCATTGCTTTTTGTAGCAGCACAATGTTCGATCATATTATACACTAATGTTCGCCAATCTGTTTCTTAGTCAGTGTGTCTTCAGCCACCTCCATCTGCTGGGTCTCATGTATAATGTCCAAACACAACAGTCCATCAATTTTGGATAATTTAATTGTTCCCATGAGAAAGGTAGCAATAAACATACTGTATTAGCTTGGATTCTCTAGAGAAACAGAATCAGCAGGAAATACCTGTAGATATAAAAAATTTATAAAAAGGTCTCACATAACTGTGGGAACATAGAGCTCAAAATCCGTAGGACAGACTGTGAAGCTGATGACTCTGATGGAGGGTCTGGATGAACTCCTCCACAGGAGAGGCTCACCACCCAAAGCAGGAAGAGCCTGTCTCTTCTGAATCCTTCTTAAAAGACTTCGGTGATTAGATAAAGCACCACTCATTGCAGAAGATACTCCCCTTGGCTGATTACAAATGGAATCAGCTGTGGATACAGCTGACATAATCATGATTTAATTCTATGAAATGTCCTCATAGCAACAGACAGGCCAGCACCTGCCCAAGCAGACAAATGAGTACCACCACCTGGCCAAGTTGACACATGAACCTGACCATGACACATACCCTCACCAAATAGAAAATTCAAACCTCCCCCAACTCTTGCCCCTGCCCTCATTATGTACCCCTGGTATTGCTGCAGTATTGTTGATGTTTTCCTATTAAACATAGCTAATAGCAGGCAATAGCATTTTCTCCCCTATACCCCAAAATTATACGCTCTTTGTAAAGGATTTATACCTTTGCAGTAGTTCATGCAAGAACTTATTTATATTTATAGTGTTAATCAGTGGGATACATGAGTCTAAATAACTCATTTCAATCATGTTCACCTTCAATATAGTAATATTACTTATAGACCCACTAGTGAATTGCCTTCACTTCTATCTGTTCACTTACAATTAAGTTCAACTTCATTAGCAAACAGTTCATCCACCTCAAACTTTTGTGTATCTCTAGATCCTCTATATTCTGTATTAAAAGCATCTGATTCTACCTTTACCATGTTCATAAAAGGGGAATCAAACAGTATCTATCCTTTTGTGTCAGACTTATTTTACTCAGCATGATGTTCTCAAGGCTCATCCATCTTGTCACATGGTTCAGGATGTCATTTCATCTTACTGCTGCATAATATTCCACTGTTTGTATGTACCGCATTTGTTTATCAACTCATCTGTTGATGGGCACTTGGATTGTTTTCATCTTTTGGTGATTGTGAAGTCTTGCTATGAACATCGGTGTGCAAATATCTGCTTGTGTAACTGCTTTCAGTTTTTCTGGGTATATACTGAATAGAGATATTGCCGGGTCATAGGGCAACTTGATGTGTAGTTTCCTAAGGAACCACCAAGTTATCTTCCATAGTGGCTGTACCATTGTACATTCCCACCAGAAGTGCATAGGTGTCCCAATTTCTCCACATCCTCTCCAACATTTGTAGTTTCTTCTCTGTTTAATAGCAGCCATTCTTATAGGTGTGAGTCAGTATCTCATTGTAGTCTCGCTCTGCATTTCCTTTTTAGCTAATGAGAGTGAGCATCTTTTCATGTGCTTTTCAGTCATCTCTATTTGCTCTTCAGAAAAAAAAGTCTATTTATATCTCTAGACCACTTTAAAATTAGGTTACTTGTTCTTTTGTTGTTGAGTTGTATGATTTCTTTATGTATACAGGATATCAAACCTTTATTCAATGTGTGATTTCCAAATATTTTCTCCTGTTGAGTTGGCTGTCTCTTCACCTTTTTGACAAAGTCTTTTGAAGTCATTTGATTTTGAGGAGATCCCAATTATCTATTGTTTTCTTTTGTTGCTTGTGCTTTTGGTGTAAAGTTAGGAAGTTACCTCCTATTGCTAAGTATTGAAGATGTTTCCCTACATTTTCTTCTAGGAGCTTTATGGTACTGGTTCTTATATTTAGATGTTTGATCCACTTTGAGTTCATTGTTGTATAGGGTGTAAGGTAAGGGTCCTCTTTCATTCTTTTGGCTATTGATATCCAGTTTTCCCATGCCCAATTTATTTAAAAGACTATTTTGTCCCAGTTCAGTGGATTTGGGGTCTTTATTGAAGATCAGTTGACCATAGATTTGGTGGTCTATTTCTGCACGTGATTCCATTGGTCAATACTTCCATCTCTGTGCCAGTATCATGCTGTTTTGACCACAGTGCTTTATAATAAGTTTTAAAATCAAGAAGTGTTAATCCTATCACTTCATTCTTCTTTTTTAGGATGCTTTTAGCTTTTCAGGGTCTCTTTCCATGAAAAGATGAATTGGTAACTAGCTTTTCCAAGTCTTCAAATTATGTTGTTGGAATTTTAACTAGTACTGCATTGAATCTGTAGATCAACT
>PVIY010013045.1:10120-60002 GCA_004026745.1 Myrmecophaga tridactyla
ATAAAAGGGGATTTATTTTGTTGGTTCTTCAGAGGAAAGGCAGCTAACTTTCCACTGAGGCTCTTTCTTACGTGGAAGGCACAGGATGGTCTCTGCTGGTCTTCTCTCCAGGCCCTTGGGTTCCAACAGCTTTCCCCGGGGTGACTTCTTTCTCCATCTCCAAAGGCCTGGGCTGAGCTGCAAGTGCTGAGATGAGGAACGCCAAGCTGCTTAGGCTGTGCTACGTTGCATTCTCTCATTTAAGCACCAGCCAATTAAGCCAAACGTCACTCATTGCAGCAGACACGCCTCCTAGCTGACTGCAGATGCAATTGGCAACAGATGAGGTTCACGTACAGTTGGCTTATGTCCGCAGCAACAAGACTAGGTATGCTCACCTGGCCAAGTTGACAACTGAATCTAACTAACACAACATCTTAACTATATTTAACCTTATCCATGAGCAGGGAATGTCTCTCAACCTATTTAGATCCTCTTTGATTTCTTTATGTTATGTTATGTAGTTTTCTGTGTACAAGTCCTTTACATCCTTAAGTTCATTCCTAAATACTTGATTCTTTCAGTTGCTATTTTGAATGGAATTATTTCCTTAATTAACTCCTCAGTTATGTCATTGCTTATGTATATAAATATTACTGATTTTTGCACATTAATTTTATATTTTGCCACCTTGCTGAATTTGCTTATTAACTTAAGTAACTTTCTCATAGATATCTTAAGATTTTCTATGTATAGTATCATGGCATCTGAAAATAGTGAAAATTTTACCACTTTGGAATGCCTTTTATTTCTTTTTCCTGCCTGATTGTTCTAGCTAAAATGTCTAGCACAATGTTGAATAATAGTGGTAACAGATGGCATCCTTGTCTTTTTTCTGACCTTAGGGGGAAAGCATTCAGTCTCTCTCCATAGAGTACAATGCTTGCAATGGGTTTTTCATAAATGCCCTTTATCATATTGAGAAAGTTACCTTTGATTCCTACCTTTTGAAGTGTTTTTATCAGAAAAAGATGCTGAATTTTGTTGAATGCTTTTTCAACAACAATCAAGATGATCATGTGATTTTTTTTTCTCTTTTGTTTTGTTAATGTGCTGTATTGCATTAATTGATTTTCTTGTGTTGAACCATCCTGGCATTCTGGGTATAAACTCCACTTGCTCGTGATGTATAATTCTTTTAATGTGCTGTTGAATCCGATTTGCTAGTATTTTCTTGAGAATTTTTGCATCTATGTTCATTAGGAAGATTGTCTTGTAGTTTTCCTTTCTTGTAGCATCTTTATCCAGTTTGGGCATTAAAGTGATGTATGTTCATAAAATGAGTTAGGTAGCGTTTCTTTTTCCTCAAATTTTTGGAAAAGTTTGAGCAGGATTGGTGTTAGTTGTTTTTGTTTTTGTTTTTGTTTTTGAATGCCTGATAAAATTCCCCTGCAAAGCCATCTGGCCCTGGGCTTTTCTTTATAGAAAGATTTTTGATGGCTGATTGAAACTCTATACTTGTGATTGTGTTTCCAGGAATTTGTCCATTTCATCTAAGTTGTCTAGTTTGTGGTGTTTATCATAGCCTCTTATGATTTTTTAATTTCTTCAGGGTCTGTGGTAATGAACCCCCTCTCATTTCTTATTTTGTTTATTTGCATCCTCTCTCTTCTTTTCTTTGTCAGCCTTGCTAGTGGTCCATCGATGTTATTGATTTTCTCAAAGAACCAACTTTTGGTTTTATTGATTCTTTCTGTTGTTGTTTGTTCTCCTATTTAACTCTGCTTTAATATGTGTTATTTCTCTTCTTCTATTTGCTTTGGGGTTAGTTTGCTGTTCTTTCTCAAGTTCCTCCAGGTGAGCAGTTAGGTCCGTGATTTTTGCTCTTTCTCCTTTTTTAATATAGGCATTTAGGGCAATACCTTTCCCTCCCAAACAGCCTTTGCTACATCCCATAAGTTCTGATATGTTGTACTCTCATTCTTTGTCTCCAGATAGCTATTGATTTCTCTAGCAATTTCTTTGACTCACTGGTTGTTTAAGAGTGCATTATTTAATTTCCATATATTTGTGAAAGTTTCCACTTTTTAGTGGTTATTGATTTCCATCTACATTCCATTGTAATCAGAGAAAGTGCTTTGAATAATTTCAATGTTTTAAAATTTGCAAAGACCTGTTTTGTGTCCCAGTATATGATCTGTCCTGGATAATGTTCCATGAGCACTAGAGAAGAATGTATATTGTGGTATTTTGGGATGTAACAAGCTATGTAAGTCTGTTAGGACTAGTTCATTTATCAAATTGTTTAAGTTCTCTATTTCCTCTGTCCGGCTGTTCTATCTATAGAGGACAGTGGTGTACTGAAATCTCCTACTATTTATTGTTGAAACATCTATTGCTTCCTTCAGTTTTGCCTGTGTTTGTGTCATGTACTTTGGAGCTCCTTGACTGGGAGCATAAACTATTATGATTGTTATTTCTTCTTTGTGAATTGTCCCTTTTATTAATCTATAGTGTCCTCCTTTGTCTCTTATGATGTCTTTACATTTAAAGTCTATTTTGTCTGATATTAGTCTAGCTACTCCTGCTTTCCTTTGGTTACAGGTTGTATGGAACATCTTTTTTCATCCTTTCACTTTCAATCTACTTGTAACCTTGTTTCTAAGATGAGTCTCTTGTAAGCAGCATATAGCTGGATTATATTGTTTAATTTATTCTGCCAATCTGTATCTTTTCAGTGGTAAATTTAGTCTGTTAACAGTCAAAATCATTACTGTAACAGCATTTCTTGAATCCACTGTCTTCTCCTTTGGATTTTATTTGTCAGATCTATATATTCTTTTCCCTCTTTCCCTTTTTTATCCTTTAAGTTACCTTTATTGGTACTCTTCAGTTCTGTGCCCTTCTCCAGACCTCCCTGTCCTGTCTTTTTTTTTTTCCGCCAGTAAAACCCCCTTTAGTATTTCTTTTAGGGCCAGTTTCTTGTTGACAAATTCTTTCAGTATTTTTTGTCTGTGAAAATTTTAATCTTTCCCTCAGTTTTGGAGGAAAATTTGGCTGGGGACAGAATTCTTGACTGGAAGTCTTCCTCTATCAGGATCTTAAATATAGCATCCCACTGCCTTCTCACCTCCATGGTGCCAGTTGAGTAGTCTGAACTCAGTCATATGTGGTGTAGATTGTTGTTCTCTTTCCACTCTCAGGATTTTCTGCTTCTCTTCAACATTTAACAGACTTATTACTATGTGTCTTGGAGAAGGCCTATTTGGATTGATTCTATTTGGAGTTAATTGACTTCTTTGATTTGTGTATTTATGTCCTCAATAAGGATTGGGAAGTTTTCCCCTATTAGAGCCTCAATTAAACTTCCTCGTCCTTTACTCTTCTCTTCTCCTTCTGAGACACCAATGAGTTTTATTTTTGTGTGCTTTGTTTTGTCCATCATTTCCCTGAGAACCTGTCTTCTAGTTCACTTATTTTTTCTTCTGCTTCTTCAAATCTGCTGTTGCGTGTCTCTAGTATATTTTTTATTTGATCTACTGCATCTTTAATCTCTGTGATATCTGCTATTTTTCTATTTATTCTTTCAAATTCCTCTTTGTGCTCTTTGGGTGTCTTTTTTTATCTCCTTTATGTCATTAGGCATCCCATTGATTTTATTTAGTATTGTTATATCAACATCTTTGATTTGTTGTTCCAAAGTCTGTGTCTCCTCCACTGTTTCAATTTGGTCATTAGGCTGGGCTTTAGCTGTCTACATCATGATATGCTTAATAATCTTCTGTTATCTTCAAGACATGAAAATATCATGATAAGGGCTACTTTGGAGGTTGACTTCCTTCAGTAGCCTAAAGCTTTGTATTTGTGGAATGGATTTGGAGCAGGATGCAGGGCACCAAGTGCAGTGACAGGTTGCAGCATATGTACAGGCCTGGGTTGGGGATGCTCCTCTGGCACTTCTGAGCCTGGGTTGCAGGGTGTGGGTTGTGGAGGTGTAGTATGGGAACTGTGGGGGTGGGGTGCAGTCAGGCAGGACTTGGAGTGCAGAAACAGGGTGCAGTTTGGGGAGCACAGAGCACTGATTGGATGCAGGAGGCTTGTGTGCAGGCAGGATGTGGGTGGGCACATGGAGCATGGGGATTTTGGGTATTGGGGTGTGGAGTAGGTGGCACAAAGGTGGTGGGCAGGGTACAGGTGTGTCTTTGTGCAGGTGGAGGGATTCAGGAGGCTCAGGATGCAGATGTGCAAGTGTGTAGGGGCAGGGCACAGGTTGTGGGGATTGTGGGACATGGGTGAGGGGTGGGAGATGTCAGGCAGGTGGGACCCTGGTGCATGTGTGCAGGTGCAGGGCTAGGGGGTTGGGGCGAGGATACACATGTGTGCAGGGGGTCACTATGTAGCATTGCCAGTGGTGGGAGCAGGGTGCTTATGCTGGGGGGTGGGGTAAGGGTGTGAAGTGCGGGGCATGAGGTTGGGGTGCAAGGATCAAGAGGTCAGTGCACAGACGCATGGGTGTCTGATTGGGAGGATGTGGTTGTAAGTGTTCATGAGTCTCTGGGGCAGGACCCTGGTGTGTGCGTGCACAGAGCTCAAGAGCAACCAGCTGGGGTTGTCCCTGCCTGGGCTGGGGCAGGTGTGGCCCAGATGCGCAAGTCAGCGCTTGCTCAGAGCTGGCATGACTTGGGTGCATATGTGTGCATGTGCGTGCACATATCTGGGAGGTCCTTACACTAATGTACATGTGTGCAGAGCTTGGGGGTGGGGTTGGACGGTGGGTGGCATGGGGTTGCATATCTGTAAGGACTTTGGGCAGTTGTGGCCCAGGTTTAGAGGTAGCAAATGTGGCCTGGATGCCCAGGCAACCACCTGCAGGGGGCAGGGGAGGGGAAGGTGGGAGTCAAGGGGCTGGGCACAGGTGCAGGGTCTCCAGAGAGGCAGAGTGAGACTGTGCCCTTGCGTGGAAGAGGTGGGTTAGGCTGGGGCTGGTGTGTGTGTTCACGTGTGCGCATGGGGCAGGGTCGTGGGGCTGGGGTGTGCACGAGGTGAGGGTGGAGGAGAGAGGCGGTTGGAGCAGAGCACTTGGAGTGTGGTGGGGGGCAGGTGATGGGGTTCAGGGATTCAGGTGCTTGGGATGTGGGGGGGGGTTGTGGGGCAGGGGCGCAAGGGTATTGCATATGGCTTCCTTCCTAGTCCCTGTCTCCCTGTCCATTCACTCCTCAGGGCTCTGGGCCTCCATTTGGAAAGGGACGCATCAGGCTGTTTGCACTAGCTGGATGGTGTCTGGTTCTCTGTGTCTCAGTTCATCAGCTTTTGCAGCCAGGGCTTCCCTATGTGATGTAGATCTTCCCAGGTCACCTTCACCCAGGAATCTTCTCCAGTCGCTTTCCTGTTCCTTCTCTACCTGTTCCTTGGAGCAGGGCTGAACTTGACCTATCCTAGTCTACCATCTTCCTGAAACTCTCCTACACAGAGTACCTTCTTAAAAACCTACCAACTTGAAAGATAGACATCCATCAACTTTGCTGATAAGTATGTTTCTCACGAAGAAGGCATTTGCCCCCATCTGGCACATCAACCATCTATCAGGCAGTTTTTTCTGGACCACAGTAGAATGTTCCTCAAACAGTCATGCCAGCAGGTATGTCTACAGGCTTTGTGATCCAGCTGAGATAAATTAGAACTAACTAGTAGATAGTCAAAGAAGAATTTTTAAGAGCAATTGCTGGACAAAGAAAGGAAAGGAAACTGAGGGATTTTCGAACCCCCTGGGAACCTGTTTTGGATGAGCCTCTTTGAAATGCTCCAGTGGTCTGGAGGGTGACTTTTGTTTCCCTTTTTTCCCTATAGCAGCTAGAAACTAGCTTATACTCCATTTCAAGTTGCAAACACAGATGGAAATTTCTGAGCATCTAGCTTGACTTAGATTGCTGAGTAGCCAACAAATCCTTAATGAGATTAATAATGTGCCATGTAAAACAAAATTTGGAAGTGTCTAAATTTTTGAAATTTAAGCTCATTATGTATTTCTCCAACCCTAAAAGAAAACCTCTGCAGGCTAATAGATGCTACTATGAGTACATTTTTGGGGGAAATGATTACTTGAGAAATCAATCTGTTAAATTTGTTGGTATTGGACTAAAAACCTTCAAATAAAGATTGACAACTTCCATTTTATGTATATCCCAGCTACTTTTTACGGTAATACCCAGTTAAAGTCTGATATAATTCAATTTAAATATTTGAATTAGAAAAAAATACTTGTAAAATGTGGTTTGCGTCTTCAAGACCTTTATTAACACCCTGGGCTTGTACACCCAAAATTTATTTCATCTGCAAAAAGGTAGTAGTCTTACACACCAAAATATGGACCTGTTAGTTCATTTGCTGACTCAATGAAATTATATACCTGAAATTATCTTATATCTGCCTTTCACTAAAACTGCTCCACTTCAAATTCAGGAATCTAATCACCTCTCTAGCTTCTATTCTTAAAATCTATTATACAAGTGTGCCCAGGAGACCTATTTTTTAATTGCATGAAGACTCCAATCCACTGACCTCTCTACTTTTTTTTTTTTTTTTTTTTTGGCATGGGCAGGCACTGGGAATTGACCTCTCCACTTTTTATTTTTCCATTATTCCTACCTGTCTATGCTCAGGTTGGAATCCATGGTTCATCATTACAATCAATCCCTTGTAAATATACTCACTTTCTTTGTACCTTCATCAGTTGCTTGGAAAGCAAAAAACAACCACTAATCTAATGGCCACTTGACTTCTCCATGCCTTCTTCATAAAGCTAAGAACTGACAAATATAATCACACAAAAAGTAATTAAACAACAGCCAAGAGTTCAAATTAATTTCTCAATAGCATCACATTCCCTCCCACCCTCTCTCTCTCCCTCCCTCCCTCTCTCTCTCTCTCTCTCTCTCTCTCTCTCTCTCTCTCTCTCTCTCTCTCTCTCTCTCTCTCTCTCTCTCTCTCTCTCTCTCTCATTGTCTCTCTCTGTCTTTCTCTTTCTCTCTCACTTTGTGTACATGTCTCCTGTTTCTCTCTCATACCCCTGATAAATGTTTGGTATTTAGAAAGCAGGCATTTTTGTTCTAATGGTTACATTTATAATCCTGCTTCAACAATTATGTATAGAAGATCAAACATATGTCCACTCCTTAAAAAGACTTTATTATCTTTTTCTCACTCTACCAACTCTACCCTTCCTTCTTTCTGCTTGTGCACTTAGTCTAACACTTTACTGAGACAATCCTCAGTCATAGCCTACCTTTGCATTTCTTGGACCTTTAACCACTCATTATTTCTTTCTTCTCGTGACCACAGAGGAGGTATCTTTTGTTATAGATAGCCATTGAAGAATCTATCCTTCAGTCTCTCAAGGACTTGGCTCCCAGAGTGACCCTTTCTCTCTCCTGAATTATCAAACTCTAACTTGCTACTGGATCATTCTCCTTACATTAAATAAAAGAGAAAAGAAAGAAAGAATGCCACCCTTGATTTTCATTCTTCTCCATCTACTCTTGCATATCATGCTTCTCTTAAGAGGCATATGTAATTTTTAATATTGCCTATTCATGATGTCTCTGTTCTTCGATTTTCATGTTTTTTAACTCAACTCATTTCAAACTGGTTTTGCCCCTATCACTCTAATGGAGACCTAAATGTTGCCAAACCCAATAGACATTCCTCATTCTACTGCTTACAAGTAGCAACTGAAACAGGTGCAGTAACACAGTGGTTTCTGAAACACGTTCATCTTAAGGCTTCTCCTGTACCACATTCTCCAGAATTTTTCCCAACTCTTTGACTGCTCCATTAAAGTTCATTTTACATTTCTGTGCTTCTGTCCCTCAATAAATATTGGAGTTGCTCATATACAAATCTTTCTCTTCTCTCTTTGTATCCTTTTTCCAAGGCAACCTCAACTTTTTCTTGGTTTGAAATATCATCTGAATGCTGATGACTCCAATTATATTTCCAGTTACAATTTTTTTATGAAATTTCTAAAATATTATGTTCAGTTGATTATTGACTATTTCAGAGAGAAAATAGAATGTCAAGAGATCTTACTGGCTCCTAAAACTTCTGCCCAGAACTGATACATTCATGTTCCCATTCTCATCCCATTCACCAAAGCAGGTCACCTGGCCACATGTGATCTTAACGGGCTGGTGAAACACAAGCCTCACATGGGCCTGAAAGAAGGGAAGGGATTAATACTTATGGCCCTCAGCAATAACCACAACAATCCCCAGATCTGTTTCTCCTCTATATGGCCGACGTGCCTTCTATATCTCAGCCTTTTGCACCACCATTCAGTTAGTTGATTCCATCTTCTTCCTCAACCCCACATGCAAACCTTTGTTAATCTAGTACATTCTGCCTGGACCCAATATCTCAAATGCATTTCTTTCCATAACCTTGCCAGATATCCAGACAAAATCACCACCATCTCTTACCTGAAGTAATTGCGAGATCACTGTAACTGAACTCCCCACCTCCTCTCTTTTTTTCTCTCGCTCAGCAGTTTTGGTTTTGCCCTTCTACAATCCATTTTCCATATTGCAGGTAGAATGATCTTTTGGGAATGGAGAAAGAAAGCCATCCATGTCAGTAACTCCTTTCACCATTTCCCAACATGTCTTGATCCATTTTTCTTATTCACTGCTCTCAGGCCAACTGGCTTTACCTACGCTTTGCCATCTTCCTGAGATGTTCACATGGATGTTTCCTTTTCATCCTTGAATATTAGCTTAAATATTATCCTCTCAGGTAGGATTTTCCTGATAGCCTTATTTTTGTAATGGCTCACACATGCACATATTTCATTCCCATTTCAGAAAACTGCTTTTTTAATAATTTAATAAACTTGCTGTCAGGTCCATGGTTTATGTTTACATATCTGTTATCTGACTTCCCCCAGTTGGCAGGACCTATGTCTTCCTTGCTCTCCAGTATATCCCTAGCACTTTAGCATGATGCTTTAATAAATGTTTGTTCAATGAGCAAATGGCAAACATCAAGCCTGAAAAGTTCAGGCCAATGTTTACTTGGGCAAAAGGCAGACTTTAGATATGTTTTCTACCTTTCTCACTGCTTTGTTCACCGTGTATGTTCAGCGATCAGAACAGGACCTAGTCTATAATATGTGTACAATAAATATTTGTTGAATCAATGTATGGCTGACAGAATGTGGTAAGATATATCAGAAACAAGTATCAGATTATTTGCAATTCTTATTTGCCTTTCTTTAGCTTTGTTGATAGGAATCATTTAAGGATCATTCTGTGTGTTTTTTGCCTAGACCCTGTTATTGACATGCATACAGCATGTGTTCCTTAATTCCCTGCTGAGAGTCCAAACTGGAAGGAAAGGCTTCTTGAAGAGCAGTTAAAATTATCAATTGAAGAGTTCAGGATAATACTCTAACTCCTTTCTTGATTCTTAATCTGACACCACTTTTGTTTGTGTATAAACTACATCTACCATAGACAAAAAAAAAAATAGCATATTCTACATGTATTCACTACGTTTTTATTGTTTATGATCAGGAGTCTGAACATATAACTAAAACTGCTACCTAATTCATTAAAAATTAATTACAAATAAAAATAGCTAGATATCAAATATTCTAAGGCTAGAATTATTGTTAGAAATAAAAACATTTCCTACTTCAGACAGATTATAAACAATGACCCCATTTAACAAGATAACATTTTCTTACTTCACTATTAACATTTTCAACCATTGGCAAAGTGGCATTGAGATATTTAGAGTGCCGTGGGGAGTATCAGCTTATTTGTGCCTTGAAGTGTTTTCAGACTAAAACTAATGTATCTGTGCCATATATGTTAAAATCTTCAGACTTCTGCCATCTATTTATCTATTCATTGGAGCAAATCTAAAACAAGCATTTAAGCAGAGTCCTAGCCTAGTTAGAAGACTTGCTATCATAGAATATCAAACAAACATGATGCTCTTCTTACTAGGCTTGTGGGCTATGGTGAGCTCCTCAGCTTCCACAAAGACACAGTAACCATGTCCATATCCCACTTCCTGCAACAGGGAAATAAACAAATTTGATCTATGAGCCTCCACACTTCAGTGGAAAAATATTATATTCAAGACATTTTTCTCAGTGGACATCAGATTCGCCCATTCTTCCAGATGTATTTCTTAATGAAAATGTCAATGAATCAACAATGGATCAGCCAAGAGCTTGGAACCTCACTGACACCATAATGGTTGTCTACAGAATTGCTTTTTGGCGAGTTGATCTTGCTGTGACCTCATTAGTCTGTATTGAGCTCCATTCATAGAAGAGCCCAGCCAAGTACAATGTTAACTCCAGAGGGAGCTGGTTGTCAAGAATGGTGTTAATTGCGTAACAATGTTTCATTATATATTTTTCTGTGTGAAGAACCACCAGGAGCTATTTTTATAAATTTTTAAACCCTAAGCAATTATTTTTACTTTTGTTTACTTTTCTTTTTCCTTTTGCTCCATTTTCAATTTGTGCTTCTGTTGTTTTATCAGGTTTCTGTTGTTTTATCAATATTCATGAATACTTGAATATTTTCTGTAATATAGATAGATAGATTTCATATAGAAAATTTATGACTCACCCCTAGCGACCCTCCCCATCAGGTTATCAATTGGCCTTTTTGAAGATTGTGTCTTACACCAAAAGAATAAATCTTCAATAATAAAATTTTACTCTAATGCAAAGCATGGGTGGGATATTAGTGAGCAGAAATAAAAACATCTGAATGACCCTCAAATTACAAGTTGGCAATTACCTATTCCATAAAATCATATGGGATTATTCTAATGTACATGCAAATCTCAAAATCAATTTCAGTCTAGATTTAAAGCAGAAAATTGAAGTTCAGCCTTTCTTGCTTTCATTCTCCTATTGACTCATATTTAGATATCATTAAGCTACTTAGTAGCTTTCTTTTCACATTTTGCTTTCTCCTTTGTTCCTACTTCATTGGCTGGAATAGACCACCTTGGAGGACTCCTGGAGGTAAAAGAATAATAACCAATGTATTACTTTTAAGGAATACCTGTTTTGTGGATACTACCTTGCCTGACAGGGATGGTCCAAGGCATTAGGGTTTTCCCCGTGTTGAGCCAGTAGTACAATAACTTCATATCCACTGTGACGTGGGTGATAATTATTATTATTATTATTATTATTATTATTATTATTATTATTATTATTATAGCTAGCATTTACTAAGCACATATGATTGTATGTTTCTTAATTAAATCCTCCCAACAATCCTATGATTTAGTTATTACAACTATCCCCACTTGACAAATGAGAACACTGAAGTCACACAGCTAGAAAAGGCAGAGCCTGAGTATGAACCAATCATTGGGGGACCAGAGCCCTTCTGAGAAGGACAGAAATTTCATCCCTTCTATATACTAGTTGTGTGGCCTTAATGAGTTATTTACCTTCTCTAGGGTTCAGTTTTCTAATCCGTAAAATGAGATCATGATGGAAGTGTCTCATGATAAGATTAAGAGACATTTACACAGTTTCTAAATGTTCCTTAATAAGTGCTTGCTCAATGTTACTTATTATTATCGTTGTTCTTATTTTCATCATAGTTTTTGCTGCTGTCCTAAGTAGTAACATGTCCTCCTAATGAGAAATATTAGTTAAGGCTGGAAAAAGAGAACACAAACAGTGTACAGTCTTGAATGACAGGTATCTTTCACACAAAAGTGGATGTTGGTGTCTATAAGATACCTGACTACAGGAATACTATCTTACACTTTAAAAAAAAAAAATCTAGAAGACACTTGAACACAGTAGGTTCTAATTAGATGTTGAATGAGATGGGTTCTGCCTCTCAAAGCACAGTAGAATTCTCACGGAGTTTTCATGGAGCCTGTGAGACAACTGAAGTGGGTCTATAAGCTCCCCACTCAATGCATTATGGAGCCATGGGGCACTACTATTGTTACAGTGAGGCAGGAATGAGGGATTTAACTTCTGTCCTTAGCTGCCTTGGGCTTAGCTTTGGAGACACTGCCAAAATGAGAGAAGTACACACAAATATCACCGCAGAGTGGTTTTGCCCTCTTCTAGCTGCTAGGCTGTCATCTGTGAGATGCTTCTACTGACAGGATTAAAACCTGTAGGAAGAGACTTGGAATTGCCAGCTTCATTCCCTGAGGAGTTGAGATTTCACTACAATCGATGTGTTCACACTGCATCCTGCATGTCTAGCTGTGCTTCTTAAATTGGTCTCTCACGTTCATAAATCTTATTCTTGGTTGGGATTTTACAAGTAGAAACTTTAAAAGAATAAAATGTCGACAGTGAAAAAATTCACGTATAACGCAGTAATCAATAAAAAATATGGATGCAGTAAAGGCAAATTCTAGAGAAATGAACAGTTTCGAAATCACAAAAATACTCTGTTCTCTTGTAAAATAGAATAAAGTTAGATCTGAGCCCAGTGATTTTTCCATAGTCTAAATCATTCTAAAGAAATCCAGCTTGGGTCTCTTTATACAACCATCTCAAGGGATTTCCAGAGGCACTGAAATAGAGGCAAAATGAAGACGGCACTTAAATGTCATGGGGCCCAGAGCAAGGCCCCAGCACCCACATCATTTGCTAATACCTTCCTTAAAACACATACATCTTCATCATCTTAGTGTGTTCAAAATCTTTGCACACTCGGAAGTATAAATTGCTAACTTACATGACCCTGTTAATATAAGCAGCTAAGGAATAGAGAAGACTGGTCAGGTGGTTAACTTAAAAGTAATTAAGAAAGTTTTTAAGATGGTATAATGTCAGAATAAGAAGTTAGGCTAAGTATGGCACCTTAAAGTTTTAAAGAACTGCATGTGTCTGTTAGGAAGAAATTTCTTGCTGGATTTTAGCTTTCTTTTTGAAAGCACATTACTATTACTTATAATAACTTGAGACATATCTTTTAATGTATGTGCTACTTTTAGGATGTGGGACTTATTCATTTAAGTCCCTCTATTAGCCAACTTAGTATACTAACTTTTTATAAGATGCAATGCTTTATATGATTTCCAACAATCTTCTTTGGTTTGTTTTCATGAAAACTCACATCAACTTTTAAGACATGATGTATTTTATTCATTCAATTACTCACTATTTCAAGACATGTTTCCCTGTGTGTGTGAGTGTATGTGTGTGTTAGGTGTAGGTTTTAATGGTTAACAAAACAGGCCACAATTCTGCAATCATTGATTTTTACATTCTTTTTAGCAAGATGGGTATTAATAAGAAAATAATAAAAATAAAATGACAACTGTGATAATTGCTGTAAATGAGAAGTATATGGTTCTATGATAGTGTCTAACAGGTAGAGATAGTAGAGATTTTTGCTTAAAAATGGATAGAGTTAAGGATATTATAATAGTCAGTGGTAGCCTGAATCCAGACTAGCTGGTGTGGATAATAGGAGAAAATTACAGCCTAATTTAGAATCTGAAGTCTAAAATTGAGATGAACCATTTCTTTATAATAAACAGAACAGTTCCCTTTGGCTTCTATAATCTCTTAAAACACATACAACACACACACACACACAAATCTTTGCTCTCTATTTGGTTGTCCTCATTACAACACTAAAAACTTCTAACCTGATGATTATGAAAGCTAAAATTTTAGTTTTTGAAAATATAAAATGGTTAAAAGAGACCTAATGAAATGTTCATCATTCAGTAGCAAGATTCTGTTTTTAGTGGAAACTAGAAGCAAATCTTAAACTTAGTGCTTAGATTCTTTGCCCAAACTTGGTCCTCTCCATCAAAAATCAGAAAAGAGCAGGCAGAGAAACAAGATCAAGACATAAAACATCATTCTAATAACTTCAGATATTGACGATAATTTATCTATTCATCAGTGTGGTTATTGGATGGTAACAATTCCTTTTCTTTTGTCTATGGCGGCACGAATGAAGATATACATTCCCAAAAGATCATTTTAAATGTCTGTCCAGGAAGTACAGGCCAGACACCATGTACAGGAAAAAAAAAACAAACCCTCACTCCTGAAATCACTGATGTTATGACACCATTCAGTATCTGGATTTATAGAGCTGTCCAAATTCCCATAGTAATCATGGGGTAATGAATCCCTTTGGTCAGATAGCTGCAGGCTCTAAAATGGATTGTTTGTTTTTAGGAGGAATAAATGAGTGGACACAGACACACAATATTAATGGCTAGTTTAATCCACTCCTTGTCTTTCTTTTCTTCATTACAATGTTCTATGATTGTATCGCTAGTGGTCATTGTTTTTATACGATAAGATAAAACTGAAAATAAAATGGCACATTTGTGTCTCCGCCAAAGATTTTTAGTGATTGAGAAAAATATAAGCCTTGTCTCAAAACCAATCATTTTATGATGGGTTTTATTAAACTAAAATGTATTCATCTTAGGCTAAAATGAACATCGGAAGTGTATTTCATTTTTCTTTCACCATTTACACATAACCAAGGTTTATAGCAAACAAAGCAAGCAAATAAGGCCCCTTTCTAGCCCTCCGGAAGGTCACAGTCTTAATAGTAAATGTTAGTGACTGGTTTATTTAAATCACTAGATTTCAATCTTATGTGGATCACTTCTCCACACATATAAGTTCATCCTGTCACCTGGTGGAATACTCTACTGTTTGGAAATAGCACAGGGTAAAACTGTGCTATTTGAAATAAATATTCTTCTAGAGGTGACCTACATGCTAAAGTTCAATGCTGAACTTTAGAGCCCAATACAACTGAAGACATTTTAAGCCCCTTCATTTTACAGTTAATAATAAGAAATGCTATATAGGGTTTATTATATACCAGGCACAAGTATAACTCATTGAAAACTGATCACAAACCAACAAGTTGGCAAACCATCCCCTTGGATTGGGACTGAAGTTGAGATTATAATGAATTGCCATGGCCACATTGCTGGGAACTGGCCAAGCAAGAAGGGACACAGGTCTCCTGACTCCCAGTAGAGGACGTCAGCAGGGGATTGTGAGAACGCACTTGATGCTGCCATAAAACCACTGCAAACAAATAGCTTGTACCAGTACTTTTTGTCCCATTTATTTGTTTAAATTTTTTATCCATCCTAACCAAACAGATATTTCAAAAATGTCAGAGGAAAAGAAAACGCTTTCCTTCCTTCTACCTTTCTACCCAGAGCACTTAAAAAACATTGCATATAGCACTTTAAAATTACACCTTTGAAAATTAGTTCAGGAGCCTGAATGCCTGACAGCCAGTTATGACTATCCTTTCCCTTCTATTTCTTCAAGTCATGTAACTGCCCTATTGCCCCATCTCTAATTGCTGTAGGTGGATCTCTTGGCTGCTTTTGTTTATAGTAGCCCAGGGCTGTGAGGTATCGCGGGCAATTGGCTTCCAGGATGTCCTTAGAGGATTTCTTTCCTGCCCTGTTTGCAGTCACCCTGTTCATCCCATAACAGAGCTCTGCCATCTATCCTGTGCACATTTCCAGCTCAGCAAAACAGAATTACATGAGGGATAGTTTCAAAGTTGTGCTCATTCAATGCTACAAATGGTTCTTTGCTGACATTGATGAAACTCCTCAAATGTCTGATGGGACGTTGGTGACAAGGATAAATCTCATAGGCACATGTGCGGGCAAGTGTTTGTGTCAGTTCAGAAAAAGTAAGTCAGTTTGAAACTTTAGTATGTAGGTCACCTCTAGAAGAGCATTTATTTCAACTGTTATCAACATCTAATTCTCTTCCATTTAAATAATGACTAATAAGTGTCTAATCTGATTAGACAAATGCCAATTATCATAATGATATAATAACATATTTACGTATTAAATATTATATAGAACATTTATAAATATCTGTTACACTGGGTTACTTCTCTGAAATCTTACATCACTCTGGCATAAGCACTGCAATTTTAAATGCATTCTTAATTATTGATTCACTTATCTGTCTCCTCATTAGATCATAGGCTCTAAAGAACAAAACAAGTGAAAGACAAGTCAACAAATGAAGGGAAATTGCATTCACTCCAGCACCCCATTTACTCTGAAGCTTAAGGAAAATACAGTCAATAGTAGCCATCGCTATTTGTATTATTATTTTCCCCTCCCTTGCACAACGTCTAGTCAGTTAACATGACCTGCTGATTTTACCACTTTTTCAAATAAAATATAGCACCTCTTCCCCAACGACATTACATAATCAAACCCTTTCCATTTTGACCCTGACTGTAGTTTTTCCTCTTTGAAGTTCAACCTTGACAAACAAGCAGCAGCATTTTTTTTTCTAAAATGTAAATCCGGTCATGTCACTCACCTCCATAGGGTTCACCAACTGCTCCACGTGGAAAAGCAGAATCTTCATGGCCTGACGTCATCCATCAGCCCAGCTTCATCCCCACTTCCCCCCATGTGATTTAAACTCTTTGGGCAATGCGCGCACATTCCCACCTACCATGTCTCTTGACTCTTGTGCTTTTGCCATTGTTTTCTGTGCATGGAACCAGCTTCCTCTACATCTAAACCTATTGCTCAGCTTCAAGGTACAGTTCTGCCTTTCCTCCTCCAGAAAGCCTTCCACCCTCTTCAACTGATCCCTCCAGAGGAGGATAAGGGTGGCTCCTTATTCCTGGAGCACTCGCAATGCATTTTTCCATGTACAGCACACTTTTCTGATTCCAGTTCGATTCCCTGCTAAAACTATTAGCACTTGAGAATGAATATTTCCGTACTCAAGTTTTATTCCATTCATCTGACATGGTGCCTTACTCACAGAAAACACAGAATGAAAGGAGACAGACTTCAGTTGAACTTTGTGGTACAAGCTGGCCTGTCTCTATTCAACCATATCAAAGATTAGTTTCTTCAGAACACCTCTTCAAGAGTTCAACCTTGTAAAGAAATGTAACTTGCTTTTTATAAATAGAAAATAAGAAAAATTATATTAATCTTCCTCATTTTGGATTTGCCTAGTTGTATTAAACAAAAAACTGAATTGAGGGCATTTAAACCACCTTCCATTTCATGAGAAGTCATTGAATTTTCCTGGAAGTTGTACAGGTAACTAATTTCCTAACCAAAGCTTACTATATAATTGTGCTGCCTTTGCTTCAGTGGGGAAAAAAGAAAGATCACTTAAATTGCATTGTATTTTTTAAGTTATTTCACTGCAAGTATTACTGTTCTCCACAGATGTTTAAAATTAAGCATATATTATTACCTCATTGATTAACGGATTGGTAGCAGAAAATTATATCCAAAAGCAGAAAATTGGTAGCCAATCTAGAGTTCTTTTCCATTTTTGGCCAGGAAAGTTGTTCCCCATGGCAAGAAGGATAATTCATGTGTGTTCTTGCTACCAAGGACATAAATGCTTCATCTTAAATCTTGCTTTATTCACAAAGGGTGAATTGAAATAAAAATTATGTGACACTTTGATCAGAATTGCAATGGTGAAGTTTGGCAAGCACATATGCAAACAATAGGCTTTCCCCAAATATAAGGGAGACAGTGAAATACAAACCCTTTAGCCTTTTGTGTCTCATCTACAATAGCTATAGAAATAATCAACATAACCAATTGATTATAATCACTCTAGTATATAAATCTTTAAATAGTTCTTGATATGCTATTTAAAAGAAGTCACTGAGTATCAAAAATTGGTGATGGCTCTAAAAAATAAAATTAGGAAATGACATGAAGAGCCACTATTAAATCTCACCTAGACATAAATGGGACAACATAACAATCATTGAGTGGTGATTGCAATCAGGCATTTATGGCAGGCCATTGTGATCTAAATTGAAATACTGAATTATTGCTGAATAAAAGGATCTGGTTTCATTGTATAATCCTTTTAGATATTTAAAACAATTTTGTTATACTTGGGTTTATATTTGAAGAACAACAAAAAAATAAAAGCATTTTTTCCTATAACAAGTATCTCCTTTGATCCTGGGGAGTAGGTACTTCCTGGGTTAGGAGGAGGTTAACTCTTCTGTTAATGGTGGTGTGTGAATAGACATTTCAAGGTAATACCAGTTCAGAGAGCCAGACAGATGCTCTAGAACAGGGAAGATAAATGAGTGGCTTAAATACTGCCATATCCCCATGGCGCATCCACTGCAGCCAAGGTTACTAACCCATCAGAGCCCTTTCCTTTGGGATTCACCACGTGAACTGAAATCTTTGCTATCTTTTTCCTGGACTCTCTTGGGCATCTCACTGGCCAGCTCCACCTGCCTTCTAAAACTGCTGCTTCATTATTCTCCAAGCTAGTCCTTGTGTAGTTTTTGTGTCCATTACACCCATAACTGTACTAAACATTCATCTATTATCTAAATAAACATCTTCTGGTCAGAACAGAGTTATTCTGCTTCCCTCTTCCATTGTGGGGGTCAACTCAAAGATGAGTGAATCAGATCCAACAAACCAACTGTTTAATTTTAACTGAAAACCCGCAATAGGAACACTCCTCCTACTAAAGTATAATACTGCCTCACTAACCACCAACTTGCTTTAGAGTTGTTGTTTATAAATCCTTATATCATTTGGTTATTTTGTTTATTCATGTATTTTTTTCTGATTATATTAATTGTAATGGTATTATTACAAATTCAATTACTGAGAAACTTCAAAGGAAAAAGACTCTAATTTCTTTTAAACCTGATATCCCCATCACCATGATTAACTGTACTTAATTTGAAATGGGAGTTCCTGAATGAAGATGCAGTTTTACGTGACTCACTCAACAACTGACACTGCATCAAAGAATGGCTCTAGATCTCATGAAGCCCTTTATCTGAGATTTCCCTTTTTCTCCTTGTCTAAGAGAGATAGTACAGGCCAGAATCACATTTATACTTTCACCATCTTTTATTTAGCTGTTTTCATATCATCATAGAGCAAATATGACCATGAATGCCTATTCACAGGCCACGCTCCGATGATAAGTGAAAGGTTAATAAAGAAGAAAAGATTGAAATAAGTAAAGTAGAAAAATTTTCATATATGCTTATCAATACTGTCAATTACTTTTTATTTAAGCCATTTCCTTTCCAACTTTACACCGACCTAGAAGGAAAACCTTTTCTCAGTTAATAATTCTATAAATGTATTCAACACTAGCCAGAAAATGTGAAGAATGTCTCAGTTACGGCTTGGGTTCTTCTCCTATAAATGTTTGGTTGGAACCATTTATTTAAATTGACAACCAGAAAAAAGCTCTGGATTCACTGACATTATCAATGGAGTCTTTGTAGTAGGAAGACCTTATGATTAGACTGAAATTATTAAGTATCTATTCAAGCTTTGTGTATTAGTTTATTAACCTGCTGGAAAGCAATATACCAGAAATGGAATGGCTTTTAAAAAGGGAATATAATAACTTAAAAGTTTACAGTTCTAAGGCCATAAATATGTTCTAACTAAGGCACCAAGAGAGATATCTTGGCTCAAGAAAAAGTGATCTGGTAAGGCACATGGCTGACATCTGCTGGTCCTTATTTCTGGTTCTGTTGCTTTCAGCTTCTGATGCCAGTGGTTTCCTCTCTAAACACCTGTGGCATTCACTTAGCTGCTCCAGGACAAAATTCTTGGTTTCATCTCTGAGCTTGACATCTGCCAGGATCAGAGATTTCTTGTCTTCATTCTGGTTATTTCCATGAGTCCTTGCTTAGCACACGGGCTATTTCTGTCTCAATCTCCAAACCTCTACATTGTCTCTGTCAGCTCTGAAGCAACTGTTCTCCAAGCATTGCGTCTGCTCTCTCTGTCGGCTCTGAATTTGCTTCAAAATGTTTCCTCTTTTAAAGGACTCCAGTAAACTAATCAAGTCTCACCTTTAATGGGTGGAATCACAGCTCATCTAACTAAAAGATCACACCCAACAAGTGGGTGTGTCGTATCTCTATGAAGATAATATAATCAAAAATTGCCAGCCTTCAATATTGAATCAGGATTAAAAGAAATGGCTGTCCTCACAAAATTGAATCAGGATTAAAATCTGGCTTATCTGGGGTACATAACGCTTTCTAATGGGCACACGTTGGGTTCAGATTGACAATTCACTTTCCAAGAACAAGGGTTTTGGAAAATAAAACACCTTGAGAAATGAAAAGTTTAAAATTTACCTGCACTTCTAAGACTCATTCTGTTCTCATTAGTACTCAATGAGATTTCAACTTGAATATATTGCTTGAGGTTCATGCAAACTCAGTTTAGACTATTGTTCAAATTTTCCTGTTTTCACTCCCTTGAGCTGAGGGTATATACAAATGTCATTAAAGGCATCCCCTTTTCAGTAATTTTCTTTTGAATGGCACAACAATTTTCAGCAGTTTTTATTTTTACTCTTTTCTGTATCCCCACAGCATATTATATAACATCCATTGCAACATTTAGCTTTCAAGACTATTGTGTACACATGGATGTCACTAAAAGAGGGGCTCCTCAATGTCAGAGATAGCTAAATGGTTCCTTTTTTGTTGTTTACAGAATTAACCCAGAGCCTCACACACTGTAAATGTCTGATAAAAATTTATTGAATAGATAAATGTACATCAAAGATGGAAATACATTTTCCTCATGGGAATTCTGCAATTTCTCTGTGACAAGTTGATTTATATAAGACTCCTCTATTTGAGATCTGTGTCATCATTGAAATGCCAAAGTTGTACATGAGTTTTATGAGCCTATCACATCCTACCTGTGAAGCATATATGCATATATATCTAGTGAAAAGCATAGCTATGAAAAGGAATGCTTATTTTAGTTAAAAGTAAGAGTGCTGTCAAAATGGTGCCTTTTCAAAAGTTTTTGGTTAAACTCCATACTTACACACAACAATATGAAGAAGTTTTTATTCCCCCTTTAGAAGTGACATAGTTACAAATGTTATTGATTGGCAAAATTATGGACATATTGTGCTTCATCAAATGTGTCTCATTAGTCAACTTCAAAATTTTCTTCCACAGCTAAGTTATAGTTAGCTGTGGCTAACGGCTCTGAAATATCGTTAAAATACAGCCTTTCATTTCTGATTTCAAAATAGCCATTACTATTGACTCTTGGTCATCTGCCTTGAAACAGTACACAGCTGTCAGTACCAGAGCAGTGACAAAACAGCTGCGAGTCCTAAACCTCTGGTCAACATCAGCCCATCCCATATCAATAGCACGTCACTTAATATCCCACATCTCTCCTGGTAAATGAAGCAAACGTCAGGTAAGTTATGTGAGAGGAGGGGGGTTTAGATTCTGTTGTTCTTGTTCTTTGGCTCTTTTATATCTTATTTCTAATTAGTTTATATTCTTTAACAATTTTTTCTTTTGTTTTGAGAATATATTTTGGTCTTTTCTCATCTCTTTGATTGTTTTTTTTCATTCTTTTAAAATATACTACCATTAAACAATATTATTCAATAAGAAAAGAGCCTGGCCTTTAGGGAATAATAGAGTCTGCATCAAAATTGAACCCAGGGCAGGCCACGGTGGCTCAGCAGGCAGAGTTCTCACCTGCCATGCTGTAGACCCAGGTTCGTTTCTTGAAACCTGTCCGTTTAAAAAAAAAATTGAATCCAACATTCTTAGAGAAAGTGCTTAGCAAATGCTAACGGAAAGTAGAAAATTCCTATTTTGTCTACACAGAACAGAACTCCCTTCTTCTGATACATATATCTTCCCCCTCCTTAACCACATCTTTTGACTGGGAGCTAATTTCTCCTTGCAAACTACAGCCTGTCCCCTGGTAAGAGATGGTTGGTTCAGGAATACACACTTGAACTAGTCTCAGCTAATCAACCCTTCCCTCTGACTTTACAGCTTGGAAACAAAACAAGGAGTCTCCTTCCATCTGGTGATAGAGTTAGGAAGTGTCAAGTATTTTCTAGTCATCACACAGGAAGCCAGGTCTGAAAAACGAAGCCAACCCACAGAAGCCAAATAAAAGGTGAAAAACAATCATGGCAATATTTGTGACTCTGATTTCTTTTGGCAGAGAAGCTCTGCTACTGCTGTTTTCCTCCTTATTAGCCAATACTTACCTTATTTTTGTCCATTATAAAATAGTTTGAGTTTGATTTGTAAACAATTCATTTTCTAATTCACTGAATAATGACAACAAAACATATATTTGTACCTGGCCAGCTTTCTCCATGGATCTATTAGACATCTGGTTTCACTGATCATCTATAACTTCACTTTTGAGTGTCATAGACATTTAAATTATTAGAAAGATACTTGAATTTCCATCCATCCCTAAAAAACAAACAGCAAAAACAAACAAACAAAAAATACTCCTTCTTTTTTGAATACGATTTCCCATTTCCAACTATAAAGAAAAGACAGCAATGCATGTATATAACTTGGCTCGTTTTCTTCATTGTGGCACTCAAACCACAATTTTCTCCAGATTTTCCTCCTTGTCAGAATCCCACAATAAATATTCACTTAAGTTACTCATTTTATAGCAAATATTTATAAATCTTGATCTCCTAGCCTTTTTATTGTCCAGTGGAAGAATGAGTTTGCAAGCAATGATCTCACAGTCTTGCAGACACTTTAATTCCATGCCAATGGCTCTGACAGGAGTCCAATATTTGTGCAATGCTAATTAACTGTATTTAGCATGAAATGTCATCTCTTGAAAAGCAAACATCATTTTATGAGTCAAAAGGTATAGAAAGAAGAATATAGTATTTTCGTTCTTAAGAAATTGAAAGGTGACTGATCAAAGGTAAGGCAAAATCTTGTTTCTACCAGGGTATATTCCCCAGATAGCCTTCATTTAAAGTTCCGGAATCATGTTCTCAAGTTGCCAATGATACAAAATTAATCCTAGCAGCACTGATGGAACTTGGCAAATCCTACTTGATAGTTGCCATGTTGTCTATTAATCTAGTAGGGGAGAAAGTAGGGAGAAGACACTACACAATTTGGCCTCCTTCCTAAGTAAGTTTCTCTGCTAGGCAACATGTCTGGATCTTTGATTTCTATTCATGCCCAGAAAAATAAAGAAGGTAAAGCAAGAGACTGTTTCCAGAGGAACCAAAAGCTATCTTTACTTAAGTTACTCATCTTTAGTGTATTACGGAATAAAAACAACATTCACTGGAAATATTGTCTTACAGCTGCAAAAACCATGCAATTAAAGGATGAAAATAAAACTTCAAACTGCAGTCTATTAGAATTTTGGAGATAATGACACCTGAGCATATAAACAATGATTTTTCAAATATGCTTTCTTGGTAATTACACACCTTAGAACATATTTTTATTTTCTCTCTCCGGTGGTTTTAAGGAGTGTACTGGTAAATCACTGCTGCCTAAAAGTTTCCAGCTCAAAAACCATGTCTCCCATTATCGCTTCAAATTTCCCATTTCAGTGTTACTGTGCACATCAGACCCAAGTATACCCGATAGTTCCATTGAATTCCAAATAGAATTGAAAATAGATTTTAATGGCCAACTGGCTTATGTGTGTGTGAACATCTCAACCGGAAAAACTCCTATTAAAAATCTATGAAAATCCTTCATTGTCATCAAACAGCACAGTCAAAATTAAACAGCCATCCCAAGAAACGCAGTGTCATCACAGGTAACTTCGCATTTCTATTTAGGGTCCTAGACTCTTTTCAAGTGTGCGATGAACAGATGGAGACTGTTACAGACTTTTCAGACCATGTTTACGGCAAATTTTCAAGCAATCTGTCGTTATTTTGGTATTCTCAGTGACTTTTTAAGTCCTTGCAAAGGGACGGACGCCTGCTAAATTATGTTTACCAGCCTATGTCTCCTCATTTCTAAAAACGCTTTTAAAAAATCTAAAACGTAGCTCAACAGTTAAAATAAAGCATAATTACACCAGTTGTATATGGGTTTTTTGTTTTGTGGTTCTTTTACTTTGATTCACTTTACTTTGTTTCATTCATGACCTATCTTCATTTAAGAAAGAGACCCAATAATAAAACCAGGTGCGACACTTCTGGAGAACAACCATATTTTTCCTTCTAATTAGTGCTTTGATTTGTTAGGCTCCACCGTGGAATAATATCCAAAATTTCAAGTCCTCTCCCCTGCTGCTTAGTCAATGAGAATGTTCCCTGCACCAGCTGAGAAGTGTGTTACTTCCAAATTATGCAGGCTGGGGGCGGGAAGAGGAGGAAGTATTATTGTATCCTAATTACCATTGGCTACAATTTGCCTCTGCTACCTTTCCATGCTACTACACGGGTGGTTCCCCTTTTTGTTTCAGTAAGGAGGTGTGTTCAGTTCTCTATTTCATGAGAAAAAGCAAGAAAAAATAATAATTACATGCTCTGTACTTAAAATTCCAAATGGTCTAATCCTATCCTTCTTGTAGAAAAAAAATGTGGCATAGTAATTGAATTTTGAAGTTTGACTGGAGAAAAGTGTCTGAGTCAAGTTACTTCCTGAATTGTTCTCTTTTTGTATGATGCCACTATAAAGATGATATGATAAGATTCCCAAAGGCTGATTTTACTACTGTTGCTCCAGAAATATTATAGGACTATTCACCTATAACTTGCCATGGAGCTGATAGGCCAAAGTCCTTTTTCCTGGTAGCACAGTGGGCAGGCGCCAGGGTTCATTCTTAATTGTGCTGCCATGAGAAGGCGCCACAGCTGAGTGGTTTGATCAAAAATCACAGGACCAAGAATTGATCTAGTTCTGCTGGCTAAACAGAAGCAATCTAAGTTAGTTTCCACAAAATGTTTCCAAAGGTCATAGCAGTCATTAATGCGAGAGTGTATTTTTCTCTTATAGAGTCACCTTTGAATATCCTGTCCTTGATGATATTCCACAATACGTTAAAGAAAAAATCATTTTATGGCCTTTGTTGAAGGCTTGAGAAGAGGAGATTTACAACGACCTGATAAGTATTATCTTTTCACCTACGTTCTTAGAAGAGAATAAAAAATTAAGTGTAAGTACAAAATGAAATTATTTAATTCTACTCACTTCCAATGCCCTGGGTAATAAGAATTGGCTGAGAGCTTGGGTTCTAAGCCAAAAGAAAGGGAGGGGGCGGGGGTGATTCACTTATTATGACACATAATTAATTAGAGAAACATAAAATAAATTTACCTCAGTTATTTACTTCAATTTAATCTAATACCCAGGGTAATTTTAATTAGTATGATAGATACATTTTTAAACTAGACACAATAAAAGCGGCTCTATTTAACTTTCCAGACAGGAGGCGAATATTACATTTTCTCTTTACTTCCTTCTATGCCCATGGGAGTCATTGACATTATAATGAGTGACAGAGTGTCACCCAAAGGCACTTTCCTCTTCGACCAAGATACATCCTCTTTGTTAACCCTACAGTGGGCAACACGGGGAAACAGTTTGTGTGATCTGGACAGTCTCTCGACTCCCAGAACTCCCAGTAGGCTAAGTGACGCAGCCTTGAGGTAGGTGATGCCGCCCAGGCTCCACGATCTTGCTGCTTGTTATATGTGGAATGTACAAGCACATAATGAAAGTGGCATCCTGGCTAAAGAAAAACATGAGAAATAAGCCAACAGCCTTCAACAGTTAGCACTGCCTTTCCTCAAGATCTAATAAAATTTAAAATCTATGTAAAATGAGTAGGCTTCTCTTTAAAAGACCCAGCTGCACTTGAGAAAGATAATATACCAGGGAAATGAGAAAAGACCTTTGGAAACTGAAAGCAGTTTGGTGAGCATGCAGGACCCGACAGGGGTGGATGGGTTAGATGGAGGTTTCCTGCTTCCTCCAGCAACCAGATAACTGATGGGCACCAGGGACAAAAGGAGGGCAGGTTGGATAGGAAGCTTCAGAGGACGTCCCTGAAGCCAGGAGCAGGAGTAGACTCAGTGACACAGTATTGAGTATATCTTAAGAGTCAGAAAGCATTCAGGCAGCAATCTAGAACACCAGGAAATAGCCATGAGGATTCCATTCATAGGCACACAGCATTTTCAAAATGTTCCAGTGTGTGGCCACACAGTGGCTGCCAAACCCACATGACCTAGCCACTGGCTACTGCTCCAATCTCATCTCCAATCATTTTTCCCCTCAGTGACTCAACTTTACCTTTGTTAATTCTAGATTTGCCAAACTCATGTCCATCTCATGTTATCTGTACCCGCCATTGCCTCTGACTGGAACACCCTTTCCTCACATATATATGTGGTTTGGTCCCTCAATTAATGTTTCAACTCATATATCACCTCTTCAGAAAGGATCCTCTGATCACTATATTTCAAAGCATCCCTGGCCCCGTCTCCCTCTAACTCTGTACCCTGCCTTTCTCTTTCAATGCCAGTAGCACCGTACATCATGTTCTGCTTATTTGCTCATCTACCCTCTAGGATAGGAGCTTCATGAGGGCAGTGAGTTTATCTGTTTTGTTCACTGATATTTTCCTGTGTCTAAAACAATGTCTAGGATACAAGTCACATAATAAAAATATGTTATAATATGTTGAATTATGAATGAATGGGAGATGCCCAAATAACCTCTTCTATGTTATTATTATTACTCCACTGTACAGTCAAGCTTGCCCTAAGACCATAGTGGGTACCCATTCTTTTATGCTTCCTTATGACTATGCTGTTATAGGAAATGTTCTTCTAAGTCCTTCAGAAATAATTTCAAGATTCACCCATTTTGAGATATGGCTATTCAAGAAATACAACTATGGTTTACTATCCAAATTACTTTTAATTCAGTATAAAAAGTTTAAATGTGAAAAGCTACTGACCTTTCTGAAAGACAGCACTCACTGCATATTGTTAAAAGAAATCCACTGCTCTAAATTTTCTGATTTCACTGTGTAATGATTTTAATGTGGACTTGTTTAATTTCTGGGCATAGCCATCATGCAGCAGCCGAAGGACTCTCTCGCGATTGTTAACACTGCAAGAGACATGTGAAGGTTAACAAGTGTCTGCTCACTAGAACTGTAAAGACAGGAAGAGCGATGGGACAGCAGACTGTCGGTGATAAGCAGAGAGATGGTACAGCATTGTACAGAGGCCCTCATTCATGTCAGCGCAGGCTCCTAGGCTGGAGGCAGTGCACAAACCTGTCTGAGACAGGGGAGTGGAGGAGGGGAGGGGCCTGCGTGGGTTTTCCTTGGGCTATAAGGGCTCCCTAAGGTCCCAAAGAAGAGCCTGTAGGAAAACAACAGGAGAAAAAGCAGGGAGCTAAGCAAGAGAATGAGGGGGAATAATGAAAAGCAAAATAGCTCAAGGTGGGATTCAGACTAAGTATGGAAGAAATAGATTATTTTTAGAAGATGAGGATTTCCCAGGGCTGAGGAGGTAGAGGGGAGGCAAAAACTAAACCTGGCACCTATAAATGTCCATTAATGAGAGAGTAACATTTGATATTCGTGATCTCAGGGAACTCTCAAACCAACAGTTTTTTTTCCCATTTTAGAGATGAGGAAATTGAGGCTCAGAGAAGTTAAGTGGCATCCTCAAAGCCACAGAGGTAGACTATATGACTCAAAAGTCATGAATTTCCACTACCTCAATAAACTGCCTGCCTAAATAAAAGTACAAGAATGCACTGTTTATTTTTCATAACATGAATTGATTCCATTTTTCAAAAATAATTCTGAACTTGTGATCTAGAGATGCAAAATTTTGTAAATGCTTTTTTCTTTTCCCATAATGCTCAACACATAGAAATGGTCAATTATCAATGCGCATATAACCTTGGAAACACCCAGAAAAGTAGCTATGATGTAGGAAAAGATGTACTTTAGGGCGGGCCACGGTGGCTCAGCAGGCAAGAATGCTTGCCTGCCATGCCAGAGGACCCGGGTTCGATTTTTTGGTGCCTGCCCACGTAAAAAAAAAGATGTACTTTACCTATAGACTCAGGATTTCTGGCTTTAAATCTTTGCCCCCACTTTTGACCAATTATATGACTTTCATTAAAACATTTACTCATTCAGAGCCTCTGACTCTCCATCTAACATACTGGATTAATAATGCTGAATAATATACATAAATAAAGCCCTTAATATATACTAAGTGTTCAATAAAGGTCTATAGATATCACTACTAGCAGTATTACGGTTTGGAAAAAGAGAGAGTCCTCATGCAGTCACTCAAATAAATATGTGCATTTCAGGTTCATCAGTCTGGATCTTTATGGATGCTTGTTTGTGACAAAGGAAGTTCTCAGGATTGGGACAGCCAAGGGGTATAACAAGCCAAGCTGGACAGAATGTCTTAAGTTGTTTAGAAGCTAAGAATTGCAGAACAGTTCATTTTTGGATTCTTATTCATTATTGGATCCTTAAATGAACATACGTAAGACAATTGAATGAAGACAGCGTATGATCTGATTTGCTTTTTTATTCATATACATCCTTTATCCTTTACCAAAGATTTTGTAATAAAAAATGAAGTATGAAGTCATTTTTAGAATTAAAACATTTACCTAAATGAATTGAAAATATATGTCCACAAAAAAAAAAGCCTGCACTCTTATGTTTATAGCAATTTTATTTAAAATTGGAAGCAACCAAAATGTTCTTCAATAGGTAAATGGATAAACAAACTGTCACACATCCACCCAATGGAATATTATACAACACTAAAAAGAAATGAGCTATCAAGCCTCAAAAAGGGGATGGAGGAAGGGGATGGACGAATAGTTCAGTGGTAGAATTCTCACCTCCCATGCAGAAGACCTGGTTCAATTCCAGGCTTATACACTCAAAAAAAAAAAATCAACAAATGATGCAGCAATAATGGGATATTCACATGGAAAAGAATGAAATGTTATCCCCATCACAAATCATACACACATACGCAAAGAGATGGATGGATTTTGAATGCATAGTGCTAAGTGAAAAAAGACAGTCCAAACAGGCTGCATACTATATGATTCTAACTATATAATATTCTGGAAAAGTCTTTAGCTTACAGAATAGCTAAAGACAGGAAATAGATCAGTGGTTGTCAGAGATTCAGGGTACAGGTGGAAGAGATGACTAGATAGAACACAGGCCATTTTTAGAGCATTGAAACTATTCCGTTTGATACTATAATGGTTGCTACATGACATTATGCATTTGTCAAAACCCAGAAAACTGTGCAACACAAAGAGTGAACTCTAATGTAAAACACTGAATTTTGTTAATAATAATGTATCAGTGTTGAGTCATCAATTGAAATAAATGTACCAAACTAATGCAAGGTGTTGATAATAGGGGAATCTGGGCTAGAGTATATGGGAACTCCCTGTACTTCCTGGACAAGTTTTCTATAAATCTAATACTGTGATAAAAGAAAGAAAGAAAACTATGGAAGAACCTATAACAAAAAGCAATACTCTCTTAACCTACCTGCTTTCTCTGCTCCACTTCAGAGGGCAAATCACTTTTAATGGCTTTTGTTTGTGTTTTTTTCTAGTGTTAGTCTCATAAATGCTGATATACAATTTTTTCTGTTAAAACATTATCTACTGACTCCGGAACCTGAAGAATGTGGATTTGGCCCTCTTACAATGCTTCCTCCAATCACATTTTCTCTTTCTCCAAATTTTGAAAGCAGTGTTGCAATATTATATCTCTAGTAACTCTGTTTTTTTAAAATCAATTAATATGCCTATACTGTTATTTCCTGTCCATGGTGAATAGTGTTGTATAACTGATTAGCCTATAATTGAAGATATTATTGACAGAACTTTTACTTCCAGCTTCCAACTCCCAACTTCATTTAGTCACAAACCTTTACATGATCAAGATTAATAATATTTACATTCTGCCTTGAAATGATTGTTAATTTATAGAACTTTGACTATAGATTAAGCACTGGAGTTAAAAAACAAGAAAGAGTATTTACACTTTCTAGTAAATATTAGTCTCTGGAGAGCCATCCTTTGCAGCAGTGAACACATTTCCTTCCCTCCTTGGGTCAAATGTCATGACCATGACATTTGGGAACAGTGAATATTCCCAGCCCAAAAGTCAATGGCTTCTATTTGCTGATGATTCATCAGGTATTACATTTATGCCATAATTTAATTGCCGCCTACCCTCAACTATGCCTTTCTTGGAAAAAAATTTTTGTTTCCTTCCTTCTTTCCATTACTTGGTGAGTAATTTTAATCCAGAGATTTGGGCCATACTTTATCTCAGTGAAACATTTTTCTGGATCTTCTATTTATTAAACATTGGCCCTTTTATACTAATTCTTTTATTCTTTTGCTCTTCTCTCTAATATTGGAGGGTTGTTTGAGCATTTTGTTCTATTTTCTGGAGCTCTTATTCAAGTATAGTGACTAATCTTCCTATTTGTTAATTTTTATTTTAGCAATCATATTTTTAAGAGATCTTTTGTGTCCTCAATTGTTCATTTTTTCAGAGCGCCCTATACTTATTCTTTAGATTTATTAAGGTATTTCCTGAATTTCTCTGAAAACAATATTAGAGGTTTTACAAAATCATAATAATAACTAATAACTTGGGACTCAGTAAAAGATTAACTCAGTGAAAATGAGGCATAAGGAAGGGGTACACTATTTCCTCATTATTCCTTTAATTTTTTTGTTAAAATTTCCATGCATTTGTTTTAAGGAAGGAAATCTTTCTCCCACAGTTCCTTTGGGGGGGCAACTCCATGATTAATTTTAACTGTATGAATTGACCGATGCCACTGCCTATTTGATGAGTAGGTGAAAATTTTAATATCTAGAATGCTCCCTGAAAGGCTTAGAATAGGCACTTCAGCAAGGCTTGCAAATTTGGAGGGTCTAACCTTACCTCTGAGAACAGCACAGAACAGAAAAGAAGAGAAGAAAGGAATTTGACAAGGTCTTTTCCTCTATTTTCATTTACAGTTCACATGTCATCCATGAGGAACTGGTGGCGATAGCTTAGCGTACCTCCCTGGAATCTGTCCCTGTACAAATAACAGCAAACCTTTTAAATTGAACTCTGATAAGGAAGAATTACTTCTATTTTGCCCTAAATTTTGATTTTTATCCACTTTTCAGTCCTTTGTGATGAATTGGTACAGTTTCAAAAGTGAGAAGTAACGTAGAGAGTCAAAAATTTGTATTGATTCAGAGATAATATGGGATGAGAAGAGGTTTATGCAATTTAAAGGAAATTTAACACCTCAGGAATTTATCTCAGCTTGTTTTCTTAGAAATAGTTGTATTGTATAAAACAAAAATAGAAATAAACTGTAGATGAAACTAAAGCTAACCTTTGGAGGTTTGTCAGTGAGTCACTGTGGAGTCTTGAAATTCCAGAAATTGCACGTGACTTCTCAAACTCCATCCACTCTCTGGGTCAGAACTGATGACCTTCTGTGTTTGTTTCAAAAAAAAAGAAAAAGATATATGGCACCCTATCTCCTCTTCCATATGCAATCCAATGTATTAACTAAAAGTTATCCTTCTCAACTATTAGAAATCAATTATCTTGAATATGATTATTTGCCTTTAATTTTAAAAGTGTATAATAACTTTAAAAGTAGACAAATATATATGCCTACATACATACACAGGTTCTCTAAAATTTGTTCTTTTTTTTAACGTCCTAATACAGGTTTTCAATGACAAAACCCACATATGGCATTTTTCTGTTTTCCTTTTTTTAATCTCTAAACCTGATTAAGGCACATGGTTTTAATTTGTAGTATATCAAAGGAAGAATAAATGGCATGTCAAAATATATCTTATGCAAAAATAGTCAAGAATTCATAGATTTAATAATGACTGTTTAATATAAACAAACTGGACAATGATGGAAAAAATCCATATTTTACTCTGATTTTCAGTTTGAATTTCTACATGGATCAAATTAGTTAGGAAAATTTTAATTTCCTCTTTTACATGCTCAATGTGGACCCTTACTAATTTATGTAATATAATCTTTACTGTATTATTCCATATCCATCCATTAAACAAATGGAATTGAAAGCCTTATGTAGGACACTGGAATAGAGACAGAAATTATCATTTCTATGTAATTTGCAGAGGTGATATGACCAGATAACTAGAATCAAGTGCAGACACTAATCCCTGCTTGGGTCTCCTTTACTCATTTGTTCTAAAAGCTTGGCATAGGATTAATGACAACCCCTGAGACCTCTCCACTACTCTCCTCCACACTCACACTCCTCAGGATGATGCCAAGAGGGGGCAATAATGACTACCAAGGAGAAGACTCCAGAAAACCAAAGAAGATTGGAGGAAGGAAATTTTCAGCACAGCCCGACCATATGTCACTGATATTTCCCTCTGAAAGACTCCCAAAACTTAGCCCAAAATGGTAAAAGAGTTCTATTTCTATACACTCAGCTTTTTATAAGTAGGTAGAAATTGGTGCAGCTTTTGTGTTACCGAGGGGACATAGCAATCAAAAAAACAAAAAAGGGAGAGTGAATATAAATGGTTCAACCCATTAATTGTCAAGGGTTCTGCACCAGTGAGGTTTGCAAATACACTAGAAGTGGCAACAGAAGGTGGATCAGGGTGACAGAGGACTAAAGGGAGGAGGAAGAAGTTGTGTAAAGTATGAACAGGAGAGCTAATGGATGATTACACAAGGTCCTGATGTGAGGCAGGGGTTGCCTCGGCCTGTTGACATTATTCCACATTACTTGTGACAGTTGAGCCCTGTAGAGTCAATAATGCCACTTGACTCAGTAAGCCTAGTCTGTGTCCCAGGTCAGCACACTTTTTCATATTTCTCAGTGGCGATTCTAAATTTTAGCCAAACTAACCTTTCACCCTAACCCAACTTTAGTTTCAGGTAGGAAATACTACCTCATCCTATACCAAGAAAATCTGAAATCTGGAAAGTGTATACCCCCCAACCTCCTACATCTTCTCTTAAAAAGGAGTCTGAATCCATCTTGCCTTGTTCATCTTATTTCTTCCTTTCAGTCTCAGAGGAAGAGTTATCCTTTTCATCCAGTGCTGACTTGTAAACAAGATGCCCTTCTTTATCTTCTTTTAAGAAATCCCCTTTCAAATCTCACACTCTCTCCAGTCTTTATCCTCATAGTCTATAATAACAGACACTAACATCTACCATCTTAAAAATCACCCCTCCATTTTCTTATATCCCTCTCAGAAGTTTGTAAGCTCTTTTAGTGCCATTGACCCTCTGTAATCTAATGAAACCTATGGATTCCCTCTAGGAGTAATGGTTGGAAATGAATAAAATACTTAAGATTAACAAAGATTCCAATTAAATTAAATTGAGTACAATTATAAAAATATGAATTAAGAAAATGAGTGTTATAGCAATGCATGTGTTTCTACTTTAATGCATTCATTAGCAAACCTAGAGGTCAGTCTGCTAACTACTGAAAGTTTGAAGCTCCTGTGAGCCTAAACAGTATTTCACAATTCCACAAGGACTGTAATGCCATTGGAAAGTATCAATGATTTCAGTGGCTCACCAAATCAGGGTTACTGCTAATAATATAGAATTTGTTCTCTAGGTTTCATTATTAAAAGAAATCTAAATTACTATTAGAGATTAGGGAAGATAAAGATGTAAAAATTGTGCATTTTTCCCACCTAATTTCCATGAATTACTCCGTGGTGGTTTGAAGCTGTATGTACTTCCAGAAAAGCATGTGCTTAAATCTAATCCATTCCTGTGGGTAAGTAGTATCTTTTGATGAGGCTACTTCAGTTAAGGTATGACCTACTTCATTCAAGATGGGATTTAATCCTATTACTGCGGTCCTTTTATAAACAGAATGAATACAGAGAGAGGGAGAAAAAACCATGGGACCTAGAAGAGGAAATTAACAAAATCTGGAAGAAAAGAGAGATCAGTAGACACAAACAAGTGCCTGCCATGTGGCAGAGAAGAAAAGGTCACTGGCCGCTGGTCTTTGGGAAGAAAGCGTCACCTTGAGGACGCCTTGATTTGAACATTTTCCTAGACTCTAACCTTAAGAGAATAAATTCCCATTACTTAAGCAAAACCATTTCATGGTATTGTTTGGAGCAGCCCGAGAAACTAAAACATGCATACGATGATATCTTGTAGGGACTGTGAACCTAACTAGTTCTAGATTGCCCCATGTTTCTTTTCTTTTCCCATCACTGATCTCTTACTTTTTTTTATTCTCAAATTCATTTTTCACCTTATTGTGATCTGGCATTTGTCCTACCATTCCTGTGACCCTGTTCTGGGAAAAATCACCAATGGCATCTCAATGTCTACCTAAGTAAACTTTAGTAAGTCCTGGTCAAGAACGAGTTGTGGGAAGATGACAGAGTAGAAATCTCTAAGGTTAAGTATTTCCATCAGAACAACCATTAAACAAGCAGGAACAGTTTGAAACAGCTATTTGGAAACTCTAGAGTCCAGTGGAACCCTACACAGCATCCAGAGAAGAGTGGGAAGAAGAAGAGGCTGTTAAACAGTAAAGACTAAGAGGAAATTGCTGTCTTCAGGCAGCAGTTACAAGCACCCCTCCCCCCTACTCTCCTGGCAGACTGCCATGGGATACAACCACGGGCTAACTGACTGGTGACAGAAAGGGACATAAAACACTTCCCCAGTATCAGAGGTGGGCACGACTGATCACTGATCGCAGATTTTGTCTCTTGAACTTGGATTGCCAGCTCTGAAAGTAAGCATTGTTCTATGCCTATCTATCTATCTTGAATAAAGGGAATTGAGGAGATGGCAAGATGCTATGCTTCTGCAGAACTGCAAGGATCAGTTTAAGGACTTCAACTGCTGGAGAAGTAAAGAAAGTGCAGCTTTGGGACCCATGGAATAAGTTCCTGTTGCCTTTCTTGATCCTTTTCCTAAGGTAATTTGGAGCCAGTCTGCACCCACTTCATGGGTCCTGGGCTTATTCCAGCTGAAAAAGACTGACTTGGGAAATTCTTCTCCAGTAAATCCTCTTTTCCCAGAATTTACCCTCCATGCAAAAATAGCTTGAGTTAACAACAAAAGCAGTATAAAAAAGGACTGAGGTAGATTGTCTGAGCCAAAAGATTTCCTGGTTTAAAACCAGAAAGAAGGTGAAGGTCTGTCCCCTAAAGAAATATAGAGGGCATTAAAATTCCTGTAAACAAGGGTCATCCAAAGCAACTTAACAAGTACAAGCTTAGGTAAAGACATAGGCCAAGAAAAGATAGGGAGAACACTGCATTATTCATTTGCCTTGGGCAGATTTTTCTGATAGGATGACTGACATTCAGGAAAATCTCTGTCATATTACCTGCTTGTTACAAAATCAAAAAACAGATATCTCAGGGAATAAATCCCAGAGTTAACATTTTAAATATTAAAATGTACAGTGTGCATCAAAAGAAGTAAGAGACAAAGAAACAGGAAATGATGGACCATCAAAGGACAGAAGATAAAAATCCAGAAAACACCAACGAAGAATACTAGACTATGGATAAACCAAACAAAGACTAAAGAAACAATCTTAAAAGTGCTCAAGGAGATAGGAAAATGCAGAGAATGAAGGAAATGATATCAGGAAAACAATAAATGAGAATATTAGTCAAGACATAGAAAATTTTAAAAAGAACCAAACCAAACTACTAGAGTTGAAGATCACAATAGCTTGAATGAAAAGTTCCCAGAAACAGTTTCATCAGCAAATTGGAGCTGGCAGAAGAAAGAATCGGTGAACTGAAAGACAAGACAACTGAAATGAGTCAGATTGAGGAGTAGAAAGAGAAAAGAATTATAAAAAGTGAAAATAGCCTAAGAAACCTCTGAGATACCATCAAAAATACCAATATACACATTATAGGAGCCAAGAAGGAGATGAAAAAGAGAGAGAAGCAGAAGGAATATTCAAAGAAATAATGACAGAAAACTTCTCAAACTTAGCAAAAGATGTGAATATGCACATCAAAGATTCCCACAAAGCACCAAACAGGATAAAGAAAAAGAATAACACATCCCACCATATACTTGTCAAACTGTAGAATTCAAAGGACAAGGAGAGAGTTCTCAAAGCAGAAAGAGAAAAACAATGGGTTATGTATAAGGGAGTCCCAAGTATGTTGAGTTCAATTTCTCATCAGAAACCACAGAGGCAAGAAGGCAGTGGGTTAATATATTTAAAGTGTGGAAAGAAAACAAACACCAACCAATAATTTTATATCTGATGAGACTTTCTTTCAAAAGCAAGGAAGAGATGGAAACATTCCTAGATAAACAAAAGCTGAGAGAGTTTATCACCAGTATACTTGCCCTACAAGCAGTGTTAAAGGGAGTTCTTCAGACTGAAAGGAAAGGACAATAGAGTGCTTCAAAGTGGCATTAAGAAATTAAGATCTCTGGTAAAGATGACAACTTGAGTAATCATAAATGCCAATACTATGGTTTTGTATTTTTTAACCTGTAACTCCACTTTCTTACTTTCTTCAGGCACTAAAATGCAAATGCATAAAAAGTTATGATAAATCTATGGTTGGGATATACAAGGTACAAAGCTATAAATGGCAACAAGTATAAAACAAGGTGGGGGGATAGAGGGATATAGGAAAAGTCCATGTGTTTGCTATTGAAGTCAAGTGGTATCAAACTAAATATGATTGCCTATATATTTAGGCTGTTAGATTTTAACCCCATGGTAACCATAAGGAAAATATATGAAAAATATCCAGATAGAAATGAGAAGCTATTCAAAATGGTACAACACAAGAAAGCCAATAAATATAAACATGGGCTTTAACAGAATAATTGAGGGAAAAATAGGCATAAAACAGGCAAAGTTTAAATAACAAAATGACAGAAGATAGTCCATTATCATTAGTGACTTTAAATGTAAATGGATTAAATGCTCTTGTTAAAAGGCAGAGAGTGGCAGAACGGATTTTTAAAAATGATCTGACTATATGTGCTCTGCAAGGGACTTATTTTAAATTCAAAGACACAAGTAGGTTGAAAGTGAAAGGATGGAGAAATGCAGGTAATAACCAAAAAAGAGCTATGGTAGCTATACTAACAGATAAAATAGATTTTATGTCAGAAACAGTTATGAGGGATTACAACAGACATTATATTCTGATAAAGGGGTCAACCCAACAGGAAGATACAATAGCAATAAACATTTATGCACCTAACAACAGAGGCTTAAAATATATGAAGCAATACTGACAGATCTGAAGAGAGAAATTGATTGTTCTGCATTGATTGTAGGAGAATTTAGTACACCACTCTCAATAATAGATAGAAAATCTAATGAGAAGGTCAGGAAGGAAACACAAGACTTGAACAATACTCTAAACCAACTAGACCTAATAGGCATATATAAGATACTTCAAACAACAACAATATAATACACTTTTTCTTGAGGACACATGAATCATTCTCCAGGATAAACCATATCTTAGATTACAAAACTAGTCTCAATATATTTAAAAATATTGAAATCATGCAATGTACATTCTCTGATCACAATGGAATGAAGCTAGAAATCAGTAAAAAAGGGATAAATGGGAAAATCACAAATATGTAGAAATCAAACAAAGTACTCTTAAACAACCAATAGGTTAAAAAGAAAATTAGGAAATATCTTTTGGTGAATGGAAATGAAAATACAACGTACCAAAAATTCATGAGATGCAGCAAAAACAGTGCTGAAAAGAAAACTTACATCTCTAAATGCTTATATTAAAAAGGAATGGGCGCATGGGTGGTTCAGTGGTAGAATGCTCACCTTACATGCGGGAGACCTGGGTTCGACTCCTGGACCACGCACTCACTCCACAAAAAAAGGAAAGAAGATTTCAATTCAGAGACCTAACCTCAAAACTGGAAGAACTAGAAAAAGAGGATAAAAGTAAATCCAAAGGAAGCAGAAATTCAAAAAAAAAAAAAAAATACAAAAATTAAAGAGATAAATGAAATATAGTACAACACCACCAAAAATAATATAATCAACAAAACCAAAAGTGGATTCTTTGAAAAGATCAGGAAAAATAACAAACCTTTACAGAACTGACAGAGAAAAAAAGAGGGAGGACACAAATAACTAAAATCAGAAATGAAAAAAAGGGGATATTATTACTGACCCCACTGTAATAAAAAGAACTACAAGAGGATATCATGAGTAATTGTATGCCAATCAATTAGAAAACCTAGAGGAAATGGATAGATTCTAAGAAACACACAAACTACCTTCCCTGACTCAAGAAGAAATAGAACATTTCAACCAACCAATAACTAGCAAAGAGATTTAATCAGTAATCAAAAACCTCCCAACAAAGAAAATCCCAAGACCATCCAGCTTCACAAGGAAATGTTAACAAACACTTCAAGAAGACTTAACATCAATCCTCCTCAAACTCTTCCATAAAACGGAGGAGGAAGGAACACTCTCTAATTCATTCTATGAAGCCAACAGCACCCTCATACCAAAACCATATAAAATTCCCACAAGAAGAGAAAATTATGGACCAATATCTCTTATATAGATGTAAAAATCCTCAAAAAAAATATTAGCAAAGCAAATCAAACAGCATGCTAAATTAATTACACACTACTATTAAGTGGGATTTATCCCAGGTATGCAAAGATGGTTCAACATAAGAAAATCAACTAAAGTAATTACCACATTAACAGAATGAAGGATAAAAATTATATGATCTCAATTGACACAGAAAATGCATTTGACAAAATCCAGCAGCACTTCTTCATAAAAATGCTTAGAGCACTAGGAAAAGAAGGAAACTTCCTCAAAGCAATAAAGGGCATATATGAAAAACCTATAGTTCACACCCCACTTATGGTGAAAGACTGAAAACTTTCCATTTAAGATCAGAAACAAGACAACGAAGTCCACTGTCACCACTGTTATTCAACATTGTACTAGAATGACTTGCCAGAGCAATTTGGCAAAGAAAAAGAAATACAACTATCCAAAGTGGAAAAGAAGAGATAGAACATTCCTTATTTGCAGATGGCATGATTCTATATATAAAAAAAAAAAAACGAAAAAAAAAAAACAAAAGAACTGAAAAATCCACCACAATGCTCCTAGAACTAATAAACGAATTCAGCAAAGTGCTGGGTTACAAGATCAAAATGCAAAACTTAGTAGTGTTTCTATACACAAGCAACGAACAATCAGAAGAAGAAAGCAAGAAAAAATCGATTTACAATAGCATCTAAAAGAATCAAATGGCTAGGAATAAATCTAACCAAGGATGTGAAGGATTTGTACTCAGAAAACTACAAAATATTGCTAAAAGAAATTTAAAGAGACTCAAATAAATGGAATTAGATCCTATATTCATAGATTTGAAGACTAAATATGATAAGATGTCAGTTCTACCCAAATCATACTTTAGAGATACAATTCACTCCCAATCAAACAATCTTCTTTTCAGAGATGGAAAATCCATTTAAATGGAAGGTAAGGGGCCTTGAATATCCAAAGCCATTTTGAAAAAGAAGAATAAAGTTGAAGGACTTACATTTCCCAGTCTCAAAGTTTGTTACAAATCTACAATAATTTAAAAAGCCTGGTACTGGCACAAGGATAGACATATAGGCCAATGGAATAGAACTGAGAGCTCAGAAATCTACCCCCACATTTATGGTTGACTGATTTTTGACAAGGTGGCAAAGGCCATTCATTTGAGAAAGAATGGTCCTTCAACAAATAGTGCTGGGAAAACTGGATCTGCATTTGCAAAAGAATGAAATAGAATGATAAATTGAATCACGTTAAAATTTAAAACTTTTGCACCTCAAAGGAATTTATTGTGGAAGTAAAACAACAACTTACACAATGGGAGAAAATATTTGGAAATCACATATCTGATAAAAGTTTAATATACAGAATACATAAGGAAATCCTTCAACTTAACAATAATAAGAAAAACAACCCAATTACAAAATGGACAAAAGACTTGAATAGACATTGCTTGAAAGAATATATACAGGCAGCCAAAAGCACATGAAAAAGATGTTCAACATCATTAGACACCAGGGAAATGCAAATCAAAATCACAATGAGATATTATCTCAAACCCACTAGAATGGCTACTATGAAAAAAACAGAATATTACAAGTATTGGAGAGGATGAGGAGAGATAGAAGCATTCATTCATTGCTGGTGGCAATATAAAATGGTACAGTCACTGTGTAAGACAGTTTGGTGTTTCCCCAGAGAGTTAATTACAGAATTACCATATAACCTGGCAATCCCACTTCTAGAAATATGCCCATAAGAATTGAAAGCAGGGAGTTGAACCGATATTTGCACACCAATGTTCAAAGAGACCTGATTCACAATTGAAATGTCCAATCAACCAAATGCCCATCAACCAATGAATGGATAAGCAAAATGTGATATATATGTACAATGGAATATTATTCAGCCATAAAAGGGCATGAAGTCCTGACACATGCAATAAAATGAATCAAACTTGAGGGCATGATGTTGAGTGAAGTAAGCAAAACATAAAAAGACGATTGTATAATTTCACTGATTATATTTCACTGACAGAATAACTAAACTCAGAGAGTCAGAACTAGAATATAGGATACCAGGGAATGGGATTGAAATAGGGAACAGGGAGTTAAGGCTTAAAATGTACAAAGTACTTATTTGGAATAATGGTAATGCTTTGGAAATGGGTAGTGATGAAGGTAGCACAACACTGTGAACATAATTAACAGCACTGAAATACATATCTGAATGTAGTTTGAAGGGGAAATGTTAGATATGGTAACAGAATTTAAAAATTGAAAAGAAAACATGAAACTGTACTATACAAACAGTGAACTTTAAGTTAAACCATGGACTATAGTTAACAGTACAATTATAAAAATGTGCTTTCATCAATTGTAATAAATGTACCGCATCAATCTAAGGTATTAATAACAGGGTGGTATATGGGAAGCCTGTATTTTATTCATGATTGTTCTGTAACCCCACAATTTCTCTAATAAAAAAGTTAAAATCAGTCTATATGTAATCAGCAGTTCGTACAGCTGAAGCCACTTAGGCTTGGAGAAGGTAAAGCATAATCTGGGGAATAGGGCAGGAGGAAGAACAGGTGCAAGGGAAATGAAGTGATGAAAATTCTGCTTATAGCTCACCCATCTCTGTTTTTAGCCTCAGGGCCAACTTTCCCCAATGTCTCAAAAGTATTTGCTCCTTCCTCTCAGGGAGATCCCAAAACTATGGCAACAAAGCCCCAGGGATGTCTGATGTAAGCCTGAAGGACACATTTTGATGAAGGGATTTGCATCCATGGAGATGGGCAAGCTGAGAAACTCAGTCTCACTCTCACCAGAGTCTCTTTACGAAAGGATATATCTCTAGATAATGAGCTCAGTGTCCCTCCTCAATTTACTATTAGAGGCACATCTCCTCTCACAGATGCATTCATAGTCACCAGTCATCTTCTTTTCCCTTGTTGAGTGACACCCATTCCGGAAGATCGAAGTCAGGGGTAATGAAAGGAATTCAAGCTTTGGAAATGGTCAGACCTGGTTTCAAACTGGCTTCTGCCACATGGAATTTGAATCTGCTATTTCATCTTTCTGCACTTTAGTTTCTTGACTATAAAAAACAGCTAATAAAGCCTACCTCATAAAGTCATTTTAGGGATTATATAAAATCACAAACCTGAAGTCTTTTGTACCACTTGGCATACTAGAAGGCCCTTGGTGAATCTTAGTTTCTTTTTCTCTCAAGTTCCTTGACATCTTTATCAAATAAAGACTTTTAATAAGAGTCAGGAAATAAATTTTCATTTGGTGAGTGTATTTGAATCTAACATGGAACTTTAATTCCAATATCAAAACAACTTTCACTAATGCTTGGGAAAAACTAAATGAAATAAATCTCTTTATTAGTGCACACCAATGTGTGACTTGTTTTCTGTCTTTAATATACTGGCTCCAGCCACACATGTATCTCCTTTAGTATATACTCTGGAAGTGCCTTATATAACTTTTTTTTTCTTTTTCACATCCCTGCACCATGCAAAGCTGGGCACTTAGGAAATGTGTTTGATGATGATAATAGGTTTGCCATTTCAAAGTATAGATAATTTGAGTCCTAGAAAGGTTAAATAGCTTCCTTTAAATTACCCAGTTCTTCATTTTCAGTCTAAGCCAGCCTCCGAGTGCATCTCTTTCTTTGCAACTCACTCTCTGATCCTTCATAGATAATTGATAAACAAAGCAGTTTCTTTTCTTAACAAAAGATGTGTCTTTCCAGATAAATTAAAGTTTCGGTAATGCAATTTATTCTCTTAACCCAACAAAACAAGCAATTGATTCCTTTTTCATTTTCAGTCATGAAAATGTTGTCACATTTCATTCTTGCTCTCTGAGTTATTAGATTTCAGTTCTTGTTTCCACATGCTTTATATGCACAAGTCAAGTGTAACCTGAAAGATATTAAAGTGGATTTGCAGCAAAATGGCCCAAGTCTAGGAAATATGTCTTATTGCCTCTTAACTCCTCTTCTGTTTAATGTGCTTATTGGTATTTTCTTAGGATCAGGCTGGTACTGTGTGATGACACATTTCTGCTGACAGCCCTGAACTTTCCAACCGAATCTCTGTGAATAAGGCGAGAGGTAGTCTTTAATTAACACCCTAAGACTCGGAAGGAAAACAAAGAATGGGAAGGTTGAAGATGGATCTGGCTGTCAAAACAAAATGAAATAAAAATCCCAAAGTGCTCTGCCCCAGCAAGCAGCACCTCTGTAGTACAGGCTCTTACCCACCTAAATGCACAAAGAAAGACCTGAACCTGGACCCAGAGACCACAGAGGAATACTTAATTTGGAAGGAAACAATAAACAACTTTCCAGACAAATTCTCTACCCAGAGTAACCCGGTGCCTTGTTCCTATCTCTGCCATTAGAGCCAGTCCATTTTCAAATCTCCAATGACCTTAGATTCCCTTAGAGATGGCTTGAAAGCTTCCCCAATAATTATGACCTTCTGAGAAACAATCAAAAGGAGTATCTGAAAGAGTCCCTAATGTAAGGCCTGAGCATTGTATCTGTTCTTCAGAGTTATATGAGAAATTTGTGTTATACTTTAGGGAAACCTCTTTGGTAAAATGCTTTGACTATCACAGCCCAAGGCTAGAATTCTCTTTCTTTAGGAAGTGATATATTTCAGAATCGGAATATGACTTTGAACACAGTCTGGTAAATCCATAATGTATAAAAGAGAAATGTCAGCTCCTGAGTTCAAGGACATCTGAAGATTGAGAAGCTTTCCTCTCATAATTCTCTTTGCCTGGAATGTATGCTGCCCTTCTTTCTGATAAACTATCTTTTTTAGCGCTACATAAGAAAACGACTCTAAATAAATTGCCATTTATTTAGCAAATATTTATTGGGCTCTTCCAGGAACCAGGCATTGTCCTCAGAGTCAGAGATACAAAGGTAAATTTATAAAGCAAAATCCCTATGTTCATAAAAAGTTTGCTAACTTAATCACTCAGGATCTGATTTCTCCTTTAAAGGTGCAGAAAGTGCATCCATATTTTTACATCAAGGAATTTGCACTTATGAGCTTACTTCTTTGTCCTTTTCAAGCATATTGTCCTATCTCATGCCGATTGTAAATTCCTGAAGTGCAGGGACCGCAGCTTCTTTTGATCATTCTCCATGCTACAGGGTCCTAACCACCATGACTACTCAAAACCAATGATAGGCATCCCAGACACTCAGATATTATCTAATCATCCCAAATGACATTCTTGTGACACACACACACAGAGTGCTGTTGGGTTTGCTCCTTTATGGGCTCTTGGAGCTTGAGTCAGTATTCTTAAATATATTTGACAAGAAAACAAAGCAAGTGAGTTTTTAGTTTTCCACCCGAATTACTGAGCTAGAGAAAAAAAAAAAAAGCAGCTTTTTCTCTCAAGGAAACAAAAGTGCTGTATTAAGTATATTATAAGATGTCAAGCAAGTTGAAATATTATTATTGCTAATACACCTACACATGATTAGCATTTTATACTTTTCATTTATTCATTCATTCAACAACAAGTACTACCACCTGCCAGACTCTCCACAAGGGGAACAACGGCAAGCGAGACTGACACATTGCCTGCCTTTAGGGAACAAGCCGGTTTTCTTTTTTATTCTTCTAAGATCCTTTCAGGGCAGTTCAGTAGCTATCATGATCCTAGGTCGTGCAGCCAAATGTTTCAAGCTCCAGGCCCTTGAGTTTATTAACGGCAATACACAGCAATAGAGTTAATTCTTTAAGCTTCATTTTAGCAAACATAATATTGAAAATGTTATCATGAAGTGTAGCAGTCAGGGTTTAACATACAGGGATTTATTTAAAGGAATTGGCTTGCACCCTTGTGACAGCTGGCTAAGCACATCTGAAGTCCATAAGGCAGCAGTCAGGAAGGGAAGCTCACCAGCAGACTGCAACCTCACGGGGACATCTGGATCTTGTTCAAAAGCAGCAGTCAAGACAGAAGATCTAGGTGAAAAGGAAGGCAGGTGCAGATCCAGCAGGTGTTTGGAAGCTCAGAGCTCAAAGAAGGCCTAAGCACTCTTGTAAAGGCCTTCCAACTGATAGAATCAGGCCTATCAGGTACCATCTCTTTTGATTATCATAAAGTCAACTGATTAGGAATTCTTATCACATCAGCAAACTCTCTTCACAACAACACCTAGACTAGTATCTGAAGACCTGGGAGAAGGTAAAGTGTTTATGGGAAAAAGGTGGCTACCTCCTTTCCATTCTCTACCTCTCAAGAGTGAATATCACTTGTAGCCCACTCTAACCAGAAACATCCTAGAAAGGGAATCCTGGGTGACACAGGGTTGATGCCGAGTCAAGGTGACACATCAAAAAGCTATCACATGGGGTTGTTGTGAGAATTAAGGAAAAATGTATGTAAAAGGCCTGGCACATAGTAACTAGAATTGACATTTATCAGATGAAAAATAGGACTCAGAAAGAAAAATAAAAAGTGACTTTGTCAAAGGTATTTTATGGAACTTAAATGACAATCTGGATTTCCTCATTCAGTATTCTTTGTTCTTGCTATGGTAGCTGTACTCCACAGCTTATGTTCCCTTTCCTAGCTGAGTCAGAACACAGGTGCACAAGTTAAAAGGAACAAGTGATAGCTCTAAGTGTAGGCAGTTCTGAGATGCGATTATCAACAGCTTCCAAGGTTCCCAGGCAAGTATCTATGGACAGAAAGAACCCTTCTTCTAAAACCTCAGCACAAGATTATTGCCCATATGTGGCATCCAATAATCTTACATAGCAGATAAACACTCCACATTCTTCCATAAGAATCTCTTTGTGAGCCCCTGGATAGCTGACTCTGAAGTAAATCTGTTTGCCCTGTTCTCTCTCCATCTTCTTTACCAACAGGATTTCACCTTTGGAAATACTTCATTACTTCTTTCCAATTGACTATATTTATGCTACAAATTCAAAAGTTGTTACAAATCCAAAAGTCTAATCACTGTTCATGAAAAGCCTTTCAATGATTCAAGAGCAAATTATACTTGGGGAGATATTGTATGGTTAAAAATGATCCACACACACTCTTTCTTCACTATTCTGTTGTGATGTAAATAACAGCAAATATAAAAGCACACAGAACTTAAAGTGTCAACACACATTAATTCTCTTGTTATAACTTTGGCAGGGAAAGAAAAGCAGCAACATTCCTTGTCTAGGCTCAGCCTCTTTCCCAAACATCATCCCAGAAGGTTGCTCTGCTCAAGTACCACTGACATTAACCAGGCACCCTCTTTGCATGGTCTCATCCAGTCTTCTTCCCCGGCCTCAAATAAGCCTTGTGTGACTGAACTTCAAAATACCCACATCCTACTATGTCAGTCAAAATGGAACCCCAATGTTATAAGCTAGCCAGTGATACATTTATAAACCTCTAGTCTTAGAAATAAATCTGAAACCTGCAAGTGTCAAGCCAACGAACAAGTAATATTAAGCTTTTCCTATATGTCAGAGATTTTTCTTGATGCTGAGGTTATGACTGAGAACAGGACAGATGAGTTCCTGAACTTTTGGGGCTTACATGCCAGTGAAACTCTAGAGACAGTAAGCAATAAACAAGTAAACAAATATAAAACAATTCAAATCATTGCCCTTAAGTTTTGCTAAGGCAGGGAATAGAGTTTTATGATCCAAAATGGCTATAACTCTAAGATGAAACTTAAAAACACTGAGGAAGTTTGGTATTTAAATCAGCACAGTTGTGTATCCCCCAATAACTCAAATAATACATCAGTATTATCAGAAATTCCACATATTTCATACATTTTGCTTAGAAGGTAAGTCCGAATATAGCACCATACATTTTGAGAAGTGCTTATACATTCATCAAAAGGATTATAGCATAAAAGAAATTTTAACATCTAAAACAATTATCTAACTCAAACATTTCCCTTATATAGGAAGGGAAATATTTAAAAGATAAGTGTCTATCTTAGAATCTTTGAAGATTCTAAAAATCTGGAAATATTTCTGGGGTTCAGCCAAGAGTAGAGATAATTGAGTTGAAAACACAGAAAATAATCTATCTATAGGTCCCAGTAGATAGAATTTGATAAGATTCAGCCAAAATAATCCAGATTATGAAAACCACTGTGATTCTTTTACAGAGAATGGGCTAGTTAGAAAAGAAGGTGCTTGCATTGTTTCAAGTGACTGATGAGACAGCAGAGATTTATAGAAAATTAAGGACCTCAATTTCGTTTCTTACTCAACCTATACAATTCTGACCTATTTTTGCAGTCTCTGTCCTTAGGCATTTTCCTTTCAGTGGCTAGAGGATACTACTAGTTAAACCATTTTATAAATGACAAGTTTGACTATACTTTTTTTCAATCCCTTATATTAGCCCATACACCAAAAATATGCATAAAAGGCAGCCTCCCACTCCAAGAGAATACACATGGAAGACATACAGCAGGGTTGCTTCAAAACTTCAATCTCAGCCAAAATTCAAGAAATTGACTCAATTTCCTTTGTCTCAGTTATAAGCATAGTTCTCTTCTTTTTTTAAATTGTCAATCTCATCCATCATGTAAAGCATTAAGAAAAACAGACTCCCCTCAAAGGATTTCCTCTAGACACACAAATTGATTTTGCTGTATTAAGATTCTGTAGTAAATTCTCTGCATACCATATCTCATTTAATCTTCTCAACAACCCTATGACACCATCATCAACATATGCCTATTTTACAAATTAGGAAGGTCAAGTAATTACTCCAAGTTTAAAGAGCTAATACAAGGCAGAACGGTGATTTTAATCACAGTCTGTTAATTCAAAAATAACAGTCAAGCCTTCATTCTCCCAAGCAGATTTCATGAGTACGTCATCTATAGCTCTCTAAGGCTCTTATTTAGTAATAAATGAGAGCCTTAGAGAGCTATAGATGAAGCTTTTTATTATAAATTTTTATATAAAATTTTTATTATAAATTCTCCTATACATATATCTCCCCTGCTAGCTCCCTGGTGGTAGAATGACAGATGTCTCCTTGCAGATAGGTATTTATAAAACAGCTGATAAACAACTGCCATAAACGTTACTGTCATAATAATTATTAATTCTTTGAGATTGTATTATGTACCAGGGACCATGCTAAGTCTTTCAATTCAGTTTTAGATTTAGTACTTAAATAGATTCCAAGTAAAGTAGAGACCACTAGTATTTTTAAGTGAGAAAACTAAAACTTAGTTTTTGTCCAAGATAACAGGATGAACATCTGAATAAGTTAGTTAATAATAAGTAAATCAAACAAAGGTTATTCAATGTATATTTACTGAGCACTAGAACATGCCAGGCACTCTTAGCTAATAAGTGATACAGCAGAACATGGCTTCTGTGTTTGGAACAGGCAGACAATGAAGACACAGCCCTGGTGATTCATGCAATGCCAAGAAAAAAGGAGTAAAGGGAACAAAATAGCTGCTTGCTTTTTTATGGGGACTTGATGTGTTACAATTTTTCGAGTGGTTAAGAAGGATAACAATGAGAAGACAACTTTCAGGAAAGTCCTGACAACTTTTGCCATTCTGGATTGATGGAATTGGTAGAAAAGCAAATGCAAATCCCCTGAGGTGGGAGTAGGCTTGGCTTATTTAAGGAAAACCAGCATGACTTAGCAAGCAGGGAGCAAGAGAAGCACGTGAGTGATGAAATCAAAGATGAATTGTGGGCTTGTCTTTGGCTTTGCTGGACTCTGTCAAGGCTTTGGCTTTTACTGGGAGAAATATAAGAAGCCACTGAACAGGAATTGCCAAAGTCAAACTTATATTTTCAAAAACATCATCCTGGCCACGTGTTCAAAATAAACTTTTGGAATTAAGTGTGGAAGAAGAGAGAGCAATTTGAAGGCTATTGCAATAACACAGTCTAGAGACAATAGACAGAATTACTGTATGTATAGTTCATGTACCAGATACTGGGAGTAAGGGTTTCCAAAGCAGTTGGAGTCTGAATATATTTTCAAGGTGGAATTGATAGAGTTTTCTGACAGACCAGATGCGTGGGATGAAAGAAAGGTAGGACCCGAGAATAACAGCAGTTCTGTCCTGAGCAACTGGACGGATGGAGCTGCTGTCACCTGAGATGGGGAAGGTTGCAGGAACAGGAAGAAACAGGGAGGCACGGGTGCTGGGGAGATCAGAAGTTTAGTTTAGAACCTGTTAAGTTTGAGATCCCTAAAGGTAAGTGGAGATGACGAAAGCAGTTAGCTACTGGAGTCAGAAATTCAGGGACACATTGGGAATGCAGAGAAAAATCAGGGTGCCTTCTCCAATATGGGTTACTTAAATGCATGATACTGATAAAGCTCACCAAAGGAGTAAATATGAATATTAAGGACAGACCCAAGGACTGAGTGCTGAAACATTCCCATATTTAAGATCAAAGAGGTGATGAAGTACCAACAAAGAAAATGGACAAAGAGTGGCCAGTCATGGCGAAGGAAAAACAGGATGCCTGGTGAAAGATGTGTTCCAAAAGGAGGGAGTGATGAACTGTATCAGATGCTGCTGAAAGAGCAAGTCAGATGTGGACTGGAGAACTGACCATTGGATTTAGCATCTGCTGTGGTCACTGGAGATTCTGACAACAGCAGCTTCAGGGAAGTCAGAAGGACCATGAATATTTAATGGCTGGTAGGGTGAGCTGTCACATTTCATTTGGGGTCTTGGATTTTCTCCCAATCATTAGTACCACGAAAACAGCTGACTTAGGAGAAATATCTATTTTTCTAATTGCAGGTTTTGTTCTCTATTAAAGGAGTTCATCCGGTTTTAATCACTGTGCCTTTCTTTATTAGATGTTTGTTTTGTGTTTATGTGTGAGTATGTGTGCATGTGTGTGTGTTTTTTAATTTCCTACCCGAGGCACTTTGATCCTAAGAAACAGAATACTCAGCATTCCATCCAGATGAATACTGCTGCTAAGCCCTGTATTTTCTTTTCTCCTCCCCTGCTAGTTTAAATTCTATGGAGGCCAATTAAACTGCCTACACGAGCATCAAACACAACATACACTATCTCGACATGTAGGTGATTATAAACATCCAACTATATTTTAGAATAAGTACTGAACTGTGCATGGGGTGTTTTCACTTTACATGAACTGTCTTTTGAGTAGAAACACATTGTAAGTTGCAATGCACTCGGGTTCTCAGGAGTATTGTTGTTAACTACAGGAAGACACCTGCACGGCGCTTCCTCCTCCTAATTAGTGAGGTCAGATCATTCCCGCTATATGTGTTTTTCAGTTCTTGTCCATTTTCGGAGGCATGATGATTAAGTCTGATGTATGACTCACTCACTAAAGTCATTTGAAGAAAAGTAAATAAAGCATTTTAGCAA